>PVIR01001774.1:90172-100818 GCA_004026965.1 Petromus typicus
GCCCGGCACTGTGGTATGTGGTACTGGTTGCTGCTGGGTGTGGGTCTCCACACCCAGTATTGTTATGTGGTTACCGGGGAATCGAACCCGGGTCCTTGCGCTTGTGAGACAGGCGCCGGAACCACTGAGCTAACTCCCCGGCCCTCAAGTATCTGTTATTGATGTATAGAATGCTTCCCAAAACTGGTGCAGTCAGAGGCTGGGCTTTTGGAAGGTTGTTGGACCATGAGAGTACTATAGTCATCAATGGATTCATCCACTAAGGATTTCAGTAACGGGGTGTATTGTCAGGAAGTGGGGCCTGGCTGGAGCGGGGTCATGGGGGAGGGACCTGGAAGGACATACTGTATCTCTCTCTCTCTCTCTCTCTCTGCGCTTCCTGGCCATCATGATATAAGCATCTTTCCTTCATGGCTGGAGTTCCCACCATACTATTTTTGCACTTGAGCCTCCCAATTGTGGATTCAAAATTCCTGAAGCTGTAAACCAAAATAAACCTCCCCTCCTTTAAATTGTGAATGGAAGGCACTGAGTCTTAGTGATGAGGAAGGCCACTATAACAGTACATAATGACTAGACTTCAGAAGTCATCTATAGACTAGTAATCTAGTAATCTCGATCTTCCAAATAAGAATTCATGACTATCCTCCAGGTAGTTAGTATGTGCTTCAAGCTTTTCTTTGATAATGATTTTTACCTAACCTCCCAAAGCCAAGCTCTTTGTTCATTCATAAATGGTTGATAGTAAACAATGTAAAAGGCATATTCACAGTGACATAACTGCCAATTCTACCTTTTTAACAACATGATCCTCTGCTTCAGCCACAGCAAGTAAGTGAAGAATCTGAATTCTAAGATCATCCAATATTTTAAGAGAGTCAGTACATGTGTACCTTCAGAACAACCTCAGTTTCTATGTGCAAGGCTACAGATCCAGTCATTGCATAGATTTTCCATTGATCAGGAAGATTTAATCTCAGTAAGTCCATTCTAGTAACACTGTTGCTACTGCTTTTATTCTAGCAGCTGTTCTTTAAATTCCAATGCAGGTAAGTATCTGCCTTTGCGGGGATGTAAAGGTGACCTGAAGACTGCCAGACAAGGCTGGAGAACTACCCAAGCCATCACTAAACAGCCAAGGAGAGACTGATAGGCTACACGCCATCTCTATTATAGTAACTTAAGCAAAGCCCATGAACACAGGTACTGAGCATCAGCATCAGATGCACCTAAAACTGAACTGCTTACCAAGAAAGAAAGTTTTTGACCAGACAGCTCCAAAACACTGGGCATATTCCTTTAGTTGCCACCCATATTCTAAGAAGTAAAGAACAGACTCTCCTTTATTCTTTGGATAGTCTCTCACATTATGCCATTGTTGTTGCTGTTGTTGTTTATGTAGCCATTAGCTACACTTCCAAGCCATAGTCTCAAGATGTTCCTAGAGTTCATTCTACCTTGTTCTGCCAAGGGATACATGTGTATAGGGTGATCTTCACGAATATTCACAAGCATCATCAATCAAGAGAAAATAGAAATGATAAACTGCCTTCCCAGGCCATCATCTCTTATGAAAGACAAGAAGACATAGGAATGCATCTTCTTTGGCAACAACTCAAAGAACTCCTAATACTGCCACAGTCTGAAGGACTGGGTGATTTGGTTAAATAGAAGGCTGGAGATAACCTTGACAAAAATATTATTGTAGCTGTATGTGCTGTAAAAGGAAATATATTTGGTCGCATAGGATCAGGCTTCTCTATCCAATCAATTTTATACTTCTCAACAATAATGAATACAAACTCTATGTGATCTAGGACAGTGTTGGAGGGAGACTTGCATTTCAGAGTTTTTGAAGAACTTATATGAATCAAAGCTGATCCCTATATATCTTCACCAATCAGAAGTCATGATGCTTAACAGCACATCAGTGTGAAAGAGCCAACTCAAACCTTCAGAATCATGAGCTTCTAAGAGAAAGCCTATAAATGGTGGCCCTGACAAAGTAACTTTGATCTGATCTTCTGGTCTGAATGTCATCAGATTCATTGAAACAGGTTAAATAGGATCAGACTGTGGCCCGTGACTACATTCAGAAATTATTCCGTAGCATGGCTTTGTTACTCATCCTTTGGGATAATTAACCACAGATCTACTTTGCCACAGCAATACAAACATAGCAAGATGAATCCAGGAAGGGTCCTGGCCCATGTAGAGGGCTACATTTAGTAATGACTTTCTAGGTGGTAACATCCCAATGTGGTGAAGGGGAGCATCATGGTAAGAGACATAGAGCACCATACTATTTTTTTAAATTAATGAATGTTCAACAAATCCACTACTTCATATAGGATACAAGGATTTCAAGATAGGTTTTCCAACTTCCTACCTTCCTCTTTTTATGGTTTTATTGAATTCTAAGATCATCAAATATTTTGAGAGAATCAATACATGTGTACACACTAAATACATTTTTAGTGTGCACTATAAATACATTCTTCAGTGGTTATTCCTTTTTCTTTTCTTTTTTGTTGAAACAGGGTCTCACTTTTGTAGTTCAGGCTGGCCCTGAGCTCACTATGTAGCCCAGGTGATCCTTGAACTCACAGCAATACTCCTGCCTCTGCCTCCCAAGTGCTGGGATTACAGATGTGAGCCACCATGCCTGGCATTGCGGTGTGTGGTACTGATGGCTGATGGGTGTGAGTCACCATGCTTGGCACTGTGGTATATGGTTACTGGAAATCGAACTCGGGTCCTTGCACTTGGCAAGGCAGACTCCAGAACCCACTGAGATAAATCCCTGGCCCCTATTCCTTTTTCTTTATGGAGTCGTTCTTTTTAGAGTTATTAGAAGTACAGAAAATTGTCAGGTACGATGGCATATGCCTATAATCCTTGGGAGGCTGAAGCAAAAGGATTTCTGTAAGTTTAAGGCCAGCCTGGGCTACATGATTAGCTCAAGGCTAGCCTGAACTATATAGTGAGACCTTGTCTCAAAAAAAAAAAAAAATCATAAAAAACTAATTATATTTCACCTTCATATATTTATTTTCAACACTTTATATCTCTTTGACAGAACTAAGTTACCTTCTTTTATCATAATTCCTTCATATTAAAGGAACAACTTCTATTGGTAATGAATTCTGGTTTTCTTCATCTTAGAGAGTGTTTATACTTTACTTTTGGAAGGTATTTTTGCTGGATTTAGGATTCAATTCACAGGGTTTGTTCTATCACTTTAAGATTTCACTACAGCTGAATGATTTCTGATAAGTAGCCTGCTGTACTTCTTACCACAGGTAATTTGTCCTTTTTCTCTGGCCACCTATGGAATTTTTCTGTTTTTGTTTTCAGTAGTTCAAAAGTTGTCCGATGTATTATACTTTATCATCTTAATCATGGTTTAGCTTCCTGCTAGTAACTCAAGTATGTGGACTTGGTCCCCTGTTTTATTTGTTAATTGCCCTGTTTCAGAGGAATGTGTCTTGTTTGGCACGTGTCGGCCTCCCAGAATGCACCATTTTGCTCCTGCCTTACCTTAAACCTCGTGTGTTGCCATCATCATTCTTGTTGTTAAAATTGAGTTATTTTATATAGAACATTAGAGACATAAGTATTTTGTGTTAAAATATGCATGTTTCCTCCAAAAATTCTTTAGCATGAGGAGTTAATTTAGACAGAATTGGACTGAATACAAATCTTTTTTTTCTCTCTCTCTTTTGCGATAGGATCTTGCCATGTAGTCAAGGCTGGACTTGACCTCACTATGTAGCTCAAACTGATTTTCAATTTATAATCTCCCTGTGTCAGTGTCCCAAGAGCTGCTTTAATAGGCACACCCCACTGAGGCTGATGATAAACTTGAAGCTTATTGTTACTCTGATTGACTTCTGTATACCAAAGGCTTCCAATCCCTTTAACAACATAAAATGTTTGGAATGAGGGTCAGTTTGCTCCCTTGGACAGGTCTTCTCTTTGTGCTCTATCTCAGACAGGGTCTTTCATTTTCAATCCTTATTGTAGCATTTACTTGGAGAGTTAATCACTGCTCAGTACTTGGTATCCTGGTGGCAGGGAGCACAGACACAGTAGGTTCTGCTCTTCGGAATAAGCCTTGGATCACTTTTTTTCTTTTTGTTTAGTCTCACACACAACTTTCATTTTCACAGCACAGCTGAATAAGACTGCAATTCTATATAAGACAACCACTAGTTCAAAAGTAACAAGAACTACACAGTGAAAATAGTTCCTAAGTTCTGCTGAATATTACTACACTCAGTTTGAAAACCCAGACTTGATCTTTTGCATCTACCGCCATCACCATCCTTCTCGACATAAGTTTATCCTTCAAAAATAAGAGCATTCAAGAAACTCATAGATGAGATGGACATGTTGAGTCCTAATAAGGATAGAAAGCTGCCTCCTTTCAAAATCCAAGGTTCTGCAAGTTCCTGTCCTAGGACAGATCTCTTTCTAGGATAATGATTGAGCAGAATTTTTCTTGAAGTAAAATCCAAACTCTATAAGGAGGTACTTAACTTACTACCAAGTTTCTAAGCTCAGTTACACAATAATCCATTAAAAACACATTTATAAAATTTTATTTAATCAGGCACAAATAATACTAAATTCTGAGCCTCAATAGTCCAAGCTAGTCTCTGTTGGATAAACTAATCCATGAGTCAGAAGCTACTTGGAATTGGGATCTGTATTTCTCTCTTCTGATGGCCAGGACTCCATTCCCAATTATCCCTGGGCAGCTACCTAAATGAGAACAGAAAAGTTCTGGAAGAATAAGCAGTAATTTACACAAATGGAGCAATTCAGTCCACAAAGCAAATCAGGCAAGATTACCTTCAAAGAACTGCTAAATTCTGTGGAGAAACGATGCACCTTAACCATGCATTCATTTATATTATGAAATAGACATTTTTCATTCTAAAATATCTGCATTTGAGTTACTCTGCTTAACTCATGTTTTCTAGAAGAAAAGGGAGCATACACTTGCTTTATAATCACATAACTGAAAGGGCCTTTGTGTTGGAGAAAGTCCAGCTACAAGACTGGTCTGAAGGACAAGCCTGCTTACAAATTCTAAAAATAAATGCCTCTCTTTTGACCATGTGGATAAAAATCTCAGAAAACCTGTTATGCAAAGTTTGGTCGAAAATTGACCAAATGGCCAAGTGCCCATATTTTCCAGTGAAGGTGTACCTTAATTAGGGTTGTTCAAGAAACCAATCACATCAGAATGAAAAAAAAAAAAAAACATGTTTCTTGACCTATTTGCAAAGGATATACCTTTCTAACATAATAGAAAACATCAAATACATGCTGCTATTGTTATGCAGGTGTTAAAGTCTAATGGGTTTGAATATGGTGCTCAGTCTTCCTGTCTTACTTTTCATCTTCATGGAAAACATTCTTTTATGTAATCAGTAAACAAAAATAATGATTGTGTGTACAATATGTGTAGCTGGCTTACACAATTTTGATAGTTTCATACATGTTAGTATCCTGTCTGTGAAATGGGGCAGAGGTACAATTATTTTCCTCTGACTCACCACATGCCCTAGGCCTCACAGAGATCTTAAGTGTTGCTAAGGAACTAAGTGAAAGAACAGTAAGAAGTGCTCCCGTGCTGGTGTCAGTAGTCTACCTAGGTAGTGTGGGACTCCAATGTTTTAGTGGCATAGTCATTTTATGTCCCTGCCTCACCTACTTTTTCTGTTAACCTCTAATCTCTACCCTTTTCCTGTCTGCTTCACGGATTTTGCTATTCATGACTTTAGACAGAACTTGACAGTCGTTAAAAAGGCACCTCTTGAGAGCTAGGTTTAAAGCTTGCCTCAGTCATTACCAACCATGGATTTAGCTAGTGGATTTAAACATCCTGTGCCTCATTTTCCCCATCTGAAAATAGTTACTCTCTCATAGTATTCTTCTCACATGAGTAAGTCCTGCACAAATATTAATTGTTGCTTTCCTGTCTGTGGAGTCCCTGTCCACCGTCACTTTCCAACTGTTCTCTTCTCTACACGTTTATCTCCTTCTTATTCTAACAAGTAGAATGTCTGACTAGGGTGCAGTCACCCCCAAAGTGAACACCCCTACTTGGCAGAGTCTCAGGCTAGCCTCTGCATAGGTTTCCACCCCCACATGGTTAACAAATAGACACCAGTGTCAGTTGTAGGGTGGTAGAGGAACAAGTGATGGAGCGATAGTGTTTTTCACTGGCTTTTTCAAAGAAAGCCATGGCCACAGCAGTTCATTCCCCTTGCATAACTAAAGACAGCACAGGGTCCTTGACCCTGTCTAATCACTGGCAGGTCTGGACCCATGGTGAGCTATCTGTCTATATCCTGCCACAGCACTTGCTGCCTTTTTACCCTCTTCTATTGGTGAAACACAACCTTGAGCAGTGAGAGCAGTGAGAGTAATGCTGAAGCATTACTTAATGAGTCCTCTGCCAAGTTCTCCCTGCTGCATGACTGAGTCTTTCCTGATGCTGAATCTTCTCTAGTCTTTATGTTTCACTCTTCCAGTTAAGGACCCTCTTCTTATTCTCACATCCTACATAAATGAGACTGGTTACCATGCAGTGTGGCCTTGCTGACAGAGTACATCTTGTTTGCTTTCTAAAACCACAGAAGCCATCTTTTGAACTATGTCTTGGACTCTGGTGACTGTCCTCTGAACCTCTGCTCATGGATTTGCCAAATGCTGACATCTGCCCATTTTGCTTGTACTCTATTAGAATCTGAGCAGCATTACTCTTACTCCATTCATTCCCTAAAGAACTGTAGACTTCTTGGATTGTATTTAATCATGTAAACTTGGAGATTTACAGTTCTATCTGTGACTAACTCCCATGTGCAGACCCCTCATTAAGACAAATTTAGGGTAAGGGGAACTACCAAAGATGATGAAATGCACATTAACTGCAAGGATAGTCCACTGCAGAAGACCATCCATCTTGCTCACACTAGCCTTTTAAATCAATTAAAAAAAATAGTTAAGAGAAGAATTATTTCTTCTAAGTATAATGGACAATAAATACATGAGCCACAACATCCACCTGAACTTGGTTACATAACAGATGTTGAACTTATGCAGAGCAGTGGAAAGTATTCTGAATTAGAGATCAAAGTGACAGAAACCCTGCACTTAGCCCTGTTTCTTATCTCACAAGATAATCTGGGTGAAATATTGAAACTATTTTCTGCACTTTCAGTTTTTTAAGTCAAGAATAGCTAGCATGCCTACCTTCTGAAAAGTTGCCAGGTTCACATTAAATACTGGTAAATGTATAACTGGAAAAAAAAATTAAAACCCATAAATTTCTTTGTCTCTGAGTAGGACGTGAACTTGGTTGGAGGCTGGCATCAGAGTCCTAAGGAGCAGCCAAACCAAACCCACAGCAAGTATCTCCTCCTATTATAGGTTCCTTAGAGCAGGATTGAGCAATCCTAGACCCAGTCTACAAGGTTAACACAACTTTGTATACGGTCACTATGTAAAATCAGAAAGAAGTACTGTGGCCAGTTTGGCAGATCATGGTCAAGGATTTGGAAGGATTATCTGTAAGTTTTTTTCACTTTCACTTTGATTCTCGCTGACAAAAAAAGACTGGAAGGATTGATGGACAGATACCTCTCATTCTGTGCATGAGACAGAGTAACTGAGTCTCAGGAAGCCATGGAAGGAGCTACAAGCCAACCTGCTGCTGTCTCCCACGGACACTTGCTTTTTCTGGCACTGTTTTCATCAGATCAAGAAAATAAATCCCAGATGAACTCAAACTTGTGAATAAAAGCTGTCGTTCTCTCCGCCTGAGAGGTAGTCGGTATTATGTTCTTGTCTTCATTGTGTATGAGGTTCTCTTGATTCAATTCAGCGAATTTTATGGCATTGGTAAAGTATATGTGAAATAACATGGACTTGAATCCTAGCATTTGGGTTTTGATGCCAGGCATCACAGAGAACTAGGAAGTTCAACTCCTCAGAAGTGACTACTTCTCCATCATTCAAACTTCCAGCCTTCTTCACTTTTTTCTTGTCAGGTATTTATTGTAATCTTACTGAACTCCTGAGACTTGAGACAAAGAAATCATTTTGTCTACTATGTAGATCATTTCATTCTTCTTTCTCATTCATAATTATAGTTGTGATTCAACTCCTTCCCTCAGGCAGAGCTAGAATGCCTGTCACTAAGTGGAAATCTAAAACAAAAAAACACAAATATCTCAAAATATCTTTTAAAAAAAAGCTGCAAATCCAAGCTCTTGAGATCGCAATTTATGCCTGTGATTTGTTTTGGTACATATAAGAAATAACCCATTTGCACTTGTGACTTCAGAAGAAAACCTCCACACCCAACTCATTGAAGTTCCTGTATATGAGACTGAATCAAGTCTTTACACTAAAGGGATAAAAATATTTACCAAAGAGAATGGGTAAGGGAAAGTGGTAGTATTTGTTCTTTGGTGCTGAAATCTCTAATGTTTGCATATAAAGTGGGTGTCTGAGGCAGGGAGTACTTTTAGGGGAGAGAAAACTTAAAGAGATGGAAAATTTTTAAAGGACAGCATTCAGTCAATCTTAACTTCATTTTATCTTATTTTATGTTATTTTGCAATCTATTGATGGAACCCAGAAGCTTGCACAAGCAAGACAGGTGCTCTACCACTGAGCTATGTACTTAGCCCAAGCAATCTGAAAAGACAACTTGAAATTTCAAGTCAAAGAAAAATATTAATATGAATTAAAGACAAAACACTGATAAAACCTGAGGAATATTTAAAATAAAATGATAATGGGTTTTAAAATAATTTTTTTTCAAGACTGAACAGTCCTGAAAAGGAAACAAAAACAGTTTTACAGACAGGGATTAAGGAAGCATAAAATCAATTCCTATTAGAAAAGCACTACACTAATATACTTCTCCACGTCAGTATTTGCTGAAGGGTTCTGTTTGTTCCTTGTGTTTATGGGGAACAGGAACTGTGTGAGGTGACACAAAGCCCAGAGACATCTCTGACACACAAGCAGTCAGGCAAGCTTCCTGTTCTGGGTCTGTAGTCTGTGGCAAACCACAGAGTTTCTCTTCTGTGGAATGTATAATTGGAAGTAGCCAAAGAAAGTAGCTGGAGGACCTCAAGGGCAGCTAGGAAAACCAATGGAGAGTAACTTATCTGAGGATAGAAATTATCAGAAGGCGCAAAAATGTGATGTGTTTCTGTATTTATCTCGTTTTGTTTTGCTCTAAGGTTATCTATTTTTGTATTGCCTCTTTTAGGATCTGAATTATGAAAACAACTATGACAAATCGTAAGTCCTTGCTGATCCTGTTGCTTATATTAGCCTTCTCAATCAGTTTTACAGTTTTCTGCAACAACACAAAGGTAGGAACTGCTTACTTTCTCTGTCTTCTATAAGGAAATTTCTATCAATCTATTCTGGGAAAATCCAAAGTGAGACCTACAAATTGCAGTAGATTAGCAATTTACACCCCATAAAAAACTAAGATAGTTGATGATTATTAAACATTTACTAAGGGACTTTCTGAAAAATAAATGTTTCCCTTTCAGAGGGGAAACCAGAAACTGAACTCAGGACTTTGTGCTTGCCAGGCATGGGATGTGCACTTCAGCTATATCCTCAGCAACATTTCTACTTTATATTATAAACTTTATTTGCCTTTTTAAAATATTTAGTGTTTTTTGAAGAGATACATTTCCTTACTCTAACATCAGCATCAGACTTGCCTAAATACTAAAATTTTAAAATGTTGCTTTTTAAAAAAAATCTTTATTGGTACATTATGAATACACATCATCATCGCATTCAACATTGACAGTTTGTACCAGAATATGACATGACTTGATTCTCATTTTTTTCCCTTTCCCCTTGCACTGCAACCTCCACCTCTATATACATAATCTTTATTTCCTTTTTTCTTTATTACTATCACATTTTCCCCTCATTATTTATCCCTACACCCTCTTTCCTTTTAAATATTTTCTATTTCACAATGTCAACTATACATACTATAACTCATTTACAACTTCATTTTCTCATACCACAGAAAAGATACAATATTTACACATCTGTGACCTATTTATTTCAGTTATGAGGATCAAAATGTTGCTTTTAATATTTAATCTTTTACTATAAGTGCTTTTATTTTGTTTGGCAGCTAAGCTGTATATCAGCACTTCTCAGCCCCCACAAAGAGGTTACAAATTCACACCTTAGTTATCTTTTTTTTTTTTTGCTCTAGTTTTTTAAAATATTTAAACTTCTGATTTCACATAGTCTTTTAGATTTTCAGTTTCAATTGATAAAGCAGTGGGCTGGCACCACTGGATTTGCCTTCTTAAATACAGTCTGCAAAAAAAAAAAAAAAAATATATATATATATATATATATATATATACATACATATATACATATATATACACACACACACACGCATGCACACACTTTAGGAAACGAAAAACTTAGATATTTTAACATTAAATGTATTGAGATGTTATAAGGTTAATATGAGCAAATGTAAAAGGTGCTCAAAGTGGTGGCCATTAGCTTCCAAACATGTTAGGATGACAAACTGCTGCTTGGTCAGTAAGAATGCTTGCTGC
>PVIR01001774.1:100918-115021 GCA_004026965.1 Petromus typicus
CCCAGTAACCACATAACAATACTGGGTGTGGAGACCCACACCCAGCAGCAACCAGTACCACATACCACAGTGCCGGGCGTGGTGGCTCACGCCTGTAATCCCAGCACTCGGGAGGCAGAGGCAGGAGGATTGTGATTTGAGTTTGAGGCTGAGCTCAGGGCCAGCCTAAACCACAAAAGCGAGACCCTGTCTCAAAAAACCTAAAAAAAAAGAATGCTTGCTGCATGTTCAGTGTCCTCCCTAAAGGCTGGCAGGCTGGTGGGTTGTCTATGATAACAACACCCTCTAGGACACCCCACACAAGGATACCATCTGTAGAAGAAAAAATGTCATACTATTTTTCCTTTTCTGAAATGTACACATATTTTTGGTGGACTCTATATTTATCCTATCCTTTCATTGTATTTGGAACACTGATGTTCCTGCTTCATTTAATCTTATCTGCCTCTAATTTTTCTGGTTCAGTGTCTACTTTACAAAAAATACAAAAATAAGCAATTGCACTTTAATGCTTCATGCATGTTCAAAGCATTTTCACTATTTTGAAACTTTTTTTGTTTTTTTGAGACAGGGTCTCACTGTTGTAGTTCAGGCTGGTCTTGAACTCAGCCTCGAACTTCCAAATACTGGGATTATAGGCATGAGCTACGCCCCACCCCGCCCAGCACTGTGGTATGTGGTTACCAGGGATCAAACTTGGAACCTTGCACTTGCCAAGCAGTCACCAGAAGCATAGGCCCTTGAAACTTTTTTAATTGACACATGAAAACTGTACAACTATACAAAATATCGTACAACATATTTTGAAATATGTATAGATTGAGGAAGAACTAAACTTAGCTAATTAACATATACACTATCTCATCTACTTTTTGTCTTTTTCTTTCTTCTAAGAACAGTTAAAAATCTACTCTATAAGCAATTTTCTAGAATACAATACAGAGTTCTTAACTATTGCCAGCAGGTTGACAACATATCTCTGGAAACTTATTCTGCTTACCTGAATTATTTCTTGTGTGACCAAATTTTTTGTGCTAACCTCTTCAACTCCTTGATCAGAGCAATACCAGGCAGCTTTTCTCCTTTTTCTTTAGGAGTTTTATCATTTCAGGTCTTACATTTAAGCCATGAATCCAATTGGGGTTGGTGTCTGAATAACATTTAATGCAAGGGTTAAATCACATTCTTCTGCATGTGGATATTGTCCCAGTGATATTTATTAAAAAGGTCAACCTTTTCCCATTGTGTGTTTTGGCATAATGTCAAGGGACCATACAAAAAGGATTTATTTCTGGCTCTCTATTCTATAAGTTTCTGTGTCTGTTTTTGTCAGTATTAGGCTGTTTTAATTACTAGATTTTTGTAGAACATTTTGAAGTCAAACAGCATGCTTTCCAGCTTTGCTCTTTTTGTCCAAGATTGCTGTGGCTATTCAGGATATTTTACAACTTCTTATGAGTCTTAAGATTTGTTTTTTATTTCTATGAAAATGTCACTGGTATTTTGAAAGGAATTACACTGAATCAATAAATTGTTTGCGATAATGCAGGAAATTAAACAATATTAATTCTTCCAATCTATGAGCATGGAGTATCTTTCCACTTATTTGTATCTTGCACAACTTCTTTCATGAATGTTTTATTGTAAGTATTTAAGGTACAGGTCTTTACTTCCTTGGTTAAATTTATTCATAGTACCTAGATGTTTGGTAAGTGAGATTGTTTGCTTGGCTTCCTTATTAGATAGTTTGTCATCAGTATATAAAAATGTTACCAATTTCTGTATATTCCATATATATCTTACTATAATTTTAATGAATTTATTAATTTTCATGATGTTTCTGATAAATCTTATATAGGGTTCTCCCTATATAAGATTATGTTACTTGCATGTAGGGTCAATTTAACTTTCTCAATTCTCTTTCTCTTAGCTAATTGGCCTGGCTGGGACTTTGGTATTGTGTTGATCCTAAGTGGTGAAAACAAGCACTCTTTTCTGTTACCTAACACTCTAGGAAAAATGTTCAACTTTTCATCATTGAATATGTATTCTCTCTCTCTTCAACTTTTTGGAATAGTTTGAGACAGATTGGTACTAGCTCTTCTTTAAATGTTTAGTAGAATTCAGAAGTGAAGCTATTGGCTCTTGGATTTTTTGCTAGGTGGTTTTATTATGGATGAAATGTTTTTCCTTCTTTGCCTTCAAGATTCAGTCTTAGTAGGTTGCATGAGTCTAGGAATTTATTCATTTCTTTTACATTATCCAATTTGCTGGCATATAATTGTTCATAGGAGACTGTAATGGTATCAGTTAATTTTACTTATGTCTTTTCTCTTAAACTAGTTAAAAGTTTGTCAACTTACATTTTCAAAAACTAACATTTAACCCCAGTGATTACTTTTACTCTTTTCCTAGCCTCTAGTTATCTTAACTGCTGTGCTCATTTTGTCTTTTTTCTGCTAACTTTAGGCTTAGCTAGTTCTTGCTTTCCTAGTTCTTTAAGCTATGACACTAATTTGATTACCTGAGATTTTTCCTTTTTTATGTGTTTACTGATATAAATTCCCATTGTAGAACTGTTTCTGCTCCATCCCATAGGTTTGGTATTTTATATATTCATTTTCATTTCTCTTTATTTCCCTCCCCCCCCCACCTTTCTCTGGTTTGTCTTTTTTGTTTGGTTGCAAGGTTTTTTTATATTGCCCAAGCTAGCCTTAAACTTGCAATCCTTGACTTTCAGTCTCCAGGTAACTGGATAATAGGAGTGCACAACTACACAGCTTCAATATGTTTTAAAATTTCCTCTTGTCCTATTGGTTGGTGAGGAGCATGTTATTTAATTTGCATGTAGTTGTAAAGTTTCTCAAACTACTGCTATTACTGATATCAAGTTTCATAACATTATGGTTGGAAACATAATATGACTTTAATCTTAATTTGCTAAGACCTGTTTGTGGCCTACTGTATCATCTAGCATGGAAGGAATGTTCTATGTGTATGTCTGTTACAGAAGTCCATTTGGTCTCCAGAGTAGCTTTGGTGTTTTTTGCGACTGGGTTATTTGGGGGTATTTTGTTTTATTTTGACTTGTCTTCATTTTGTATTTTACAATGCTGGGGGTTGAACTCAAGGACCTGAGAACACTAGGCAGTGTTCCACTCCCTGAGCTACATCCCCGACCCAGATAGAGTATAGTTTAATTAGGATGTTTCTTGATTTTCTATCTGGATGATCAGTCCACTGCTGAAAATGGATACTGAAGTTACTTGCTATTATTGCATTATAATCTACTCCTCCCTTTATATCTATTAATATTTGCCTAATATATTGAGGTGCTTCAATATTAAGGATAGATCTGTGCATATGTATATGTTATATATGTATGTATATAACATATATATACATATGTTCCTTTTGATGAAGAATTAACTCCTTTATCATTAAATGACCTTTTATTGTTTTAAAGGTTTTATTTTGGTTTTTATGGCTTGGTTTGGTTTGGATTTTTTCTTTTAAATCTTTACTAGTACATTATGAATACACATCTTCACATTCAACACTGAGAGTTTGTACCAGAATTTGACAAGACTTGATTCTCATTTTTCCCCTTTCCCTCCGCCCTTCAACACCCCACCCCCTGCATACATAATCTTTGTTTCCTTTTTCTTTATTATCACATTCATTTTCCCCTCGTTATTTACCCCTACATTCTCTTCCCTTTTAAATATTTTCTATTTCACAATATCAACTATACATACTACAACTCATTTACAACTTCATTTTCTCATACCAGAGAAAAGATACAATATTTATACATCTGTGACCTATTTATTTCGCTTATGAGGATGTCCTCACGGTACATCCATTTGAGTATGAATGACTCAATCTTATCATTTTTAATGGCAGAGTGATACTCCATCCTATAAAAGAACCACATCTTCTTTATCCAGTCTCCAGTTGATGGACACTTGGGTTGTTTTCAAGATTTAGCAATCACCAACTGAGCTGCTATAGATACGGGTGCACATATGTCACTGTGATATGAATCTTTTAATTCTTTTGTGTATATACCTAGCAGAGCAATGGCTGGGTCAAATGGGACCTCCAGTCCTAGCTTTCTGAGGAATCTCCACACTGATCTCCACAGAGGTTGTATGAGTCTACATTCAGTGTAGACCTACCAACAGTAGAGAAGGGTTCCTTTTTCTCCACAGCTTCACCAACATTTGTTGCTGGCTAATTCTGAAACAGCAGCCATTCTCTGTGGAGTGAGATGAAATCTCAGTGTTGTTTTCATCTGCATCCCTTCATTGACCAATGATGTTGAGCATTTCTTCATATACTACTTAGCTGCTTTTACTTCTTCTTCTGAAAAGTATCTGTTCATTTCAGATGCCCATTTTTGAACTGGGTCTTTAAATTTGGATGGACTGATTTTTTTAAAGCTCTTTATATATTCTAGATAGTAGCCCTTTGTCTGAGAAACAGCTAGTACAGACTCTTTCCCATGTTGTTGGTTGCCTTTTCGCTCTGTTGGTGGTTCCCTTTGCTGTGCAGAAGCTTTTTATAGATCCCATCTGTTGATTTCTTCTGCCAGTTCTTGTGCTATAGAGGTTTTGTTCAAGAAGTCTTTGCCTAAGCCAATGTCTTCAAGAGTTGATTTAAAGTCTAGTTTATCTGAAATAACCATAGCAATACATTTCCTTTTAGTTTCTATTTATATTTTCATGGACCCTCTTTTCCCTTCCTTTCACTTTTAGTTTATGTGAGTTCTTACAGATAAAGTGAATCCCCTTTAGATGGCATATCACTGGGACTTGGCATGTTTTTTCTTCAGTTCAACTGCTCTATATCTCTTAATTGTAATAATGTATAATGAATCCACTATATCCAAGCAAATATTGATAGGAAAGGACTTACTGCCATTTTATTGTTTTCCAGTTGTTTTATGGGTTATTTATTCCTTCCGTTGATACTAATTTTCTTGCATTTTTCTTTTGTGGAAAAATACTTTTCTCTGGGTGTATGTTTTAATTCCTTACTTTTATCTTCCAAGTATCTAATATAGATGTTTTGTTTATGATTATAATGAGTTATATAAAAGAACCTTGTACTTATTAAACTCTATTATAAGCTGATAATAAAGTCTGATCACATGAAAAACTTCATATTTTTATTCCATCCCTATACTGTATTGTAAATTTCTGATGTTACATCTTTTATATTATACAGTTTAATAGTTAAAAACTATTAATCATAATTATTTTAATGGTTTTTTTAGCCTTTAAACAAAAGACGAGTGATTTACATGCCATCATTATTATATAATTGTTATTTTGACTGTACACTTCTACCTACCAGTGAGTTAATGCTGCCTATGTCTTGTTTTGCTGGTTGTTTGTTGTTGCTATTGTTCGGTTTTGTTTCTTATTTTTTCTTAATACTGGGATCAAACTCAGGACCTTGAGCTTGCCAGCAGGCACAGTGTCACTGAGCTACATACCTGCCCCACTGACTATTTTTTGCTTTGTTTTGTTATATGAGTTAATTGTACAATGCAAGTGTACATTATTCTCATATTCATCATTGAGAATTTGTATCTATACATGATATATCTTAATTCTTATTTTTTTCCTATTCCCCTACCTTCACTTCAGTCCCTTCATATACATAAGCTTTGTTTCCATTTTTTTCTTTTTACCTTCAAACATTTTCTTTCCCTTCTTTGCATTCCACTGCCCCCCTCCATTTCCCTTCCCCTTTGAAGATTTTATTCCTATTTCAGAATACCTATCATACATCTTAGACCTCATTTACACTTTTAGTTTCTCATACTAGAGAAATGACATGGTATTTACACATGTGTGTACTATTTATTTCACTTATCAATATGGTCTCAATATGAACTTAGCTATGAATGTTTCTAATTTATCACTTTTATGACTAAGTAATATTCCCCTTTAAAAAAAATACATCTTCTTTATCTAATCTCCAGTTGATAAGCATTTAGGCTGCTTCCAAAATTTAGCTGTTACTATAGCTGTTGCTATAAACATGGGTGTGTGTATGTCACCGTGATATGATGCTTTTAATTCTTTCATAAGTATCCCCAGCAGAGAAACAGCAGGGTTAAATAGGACATTTAATCCTAGTTTTTTGAGGAATCTCCACAGTAACTTCCACAGTGGCTCCACCAGTTTATATCCCTACTAAGAGTAGATAAGGGTTGCTTTCTACCCAGAGCCCACCAGCACTTGTTATTGGTTGATTTCTTGATAGCAACCATTTTTTTTTTTCTGGAGCAAGAAGAAATCTCAGTGTTGTTTTTATTTGCATCTCTCAAATGACCAGTGATATGTTTTTGTGTTACTAATTAGCATCTTTTTCTTTCAGTTTGAAAAATGATCTTTAGCATTTCTAAATGCCTCAGATTTCTCTATAATTAAACATTTTTATTTAAATTTCAGTTTTAAGATAAAAATAAAAGAACAATAAACAATAATTTCTACTACACTATTAAAAACACTTTCTAATTTGGTCCTCACAGTTGCCCCTCAGGCAGATTTCATTAGGGGTCTTTGGGATTAAAGAGGTCTTTCAAAATAAATTAGCTGATGAAAACTGAACTAACATAAAAAGAATTTATAAACAAAATAATATGAGACTTACATAATCATAAAACCTCAGTCTCATTTAGTTTCTATAACTATCACTAGTTTATAAAATACAAAATTTGGCTAACCAAACAAAACTGTCACATTAAATAGGAACATGTTATATGTTCTTTAATCCATGTCTTGTCATTTCAGATATGGAATGCTCTTAAGTGGCCTGATGCCCTCCCTTACTGGAATTTCATTAGGAAGCCCCTGTGCACTGATGTACCACAGTGTCCAGTACTTTCTGCAGCAGAAACTGACCTAAAAATCAGGAAGATCCTGGAGAAATTGGACCAGCTGATCCCACCCAGACCCTTCACCCACATGAACACCACTACCAGTGCCACACAGAGCAAAGCTACTATCCTCAACCCCCAAGATATGTACTGCCAGGGAGACCAACTAGATGTCCTGCTGGAGATGAAAGATCACCTCGGACACAAGAAGGAATATGGCGGGGACTTCTTGAGGGCCAGGATGTCCTCCCCCTACCTGAAGGCAGGTGCATCAGGAAAGGTGACGGATTTCAACAACGGCACCTACCTTGTCAGCTTCACTCTGTTCTGGGAGGGCCAGGTCTCCCTGTCTGTCCTCCTCATGCACCCCAGTGAAGGGGCATCAGCTCTCTGGAGGGCAAGGAACCAAGGCTATGACAGAGTGATCTTCACAGGCCAGTTTGTCAATGGTAAGTCCCAGGTCAATACAGACTGTGCCCTGGTTTTAAACTCAAGTGCTGAACTGTGCAAATACCTAGATGCTCAAGACCAAGAAGCCTTCTATTGTGTGAGGCCTCCACATGTCTCCTGTGCTGCACTTACGCACATGCATTCCAAGAACAAGGACATTTCCTATCTTAGCCAACAAGAAAAGACCCTCTTTGAAAGGTAAACCATTATCACCGATGACTATCTGAGCAAAAAGGGTTTTGGCTGATACGATAAAGAAAAGTCTTCTGAGTACATTATCTATTATCTTTGATAGTATGTAAGCAGAGTCATTTGGGAAAGGAGCTGTGAATTCATTTGGAGACAACTCAGCCTCCAAAAGTCCCCAAATGTTTCGGATATCTCATTCTCACTAATGAAATAAAATATAGGCAGAATGAAAACCAAAACTGAACAAGAAATACAGTCTTCCCCAAAACTATATATATCAGGAAAAGAAAATTTACATAAGCATTTTAACACTAGATTTATTGAGTCATCATGAAATTAATAAAAGTTCCCTTTAGCTTCTACAATTACAAGAAGTGCTCAAAGTGGTTGTCATTAACTTTCAGAGATTTATTAGTATGGTAAACTGCTGAAGTTTGTTTACATTTTGGGAGGAAGACTATATATGTGTGTGCTCTAACATATGACCTCTACATTTCAATAAATCACCTTATTACCATCTGAGTAACTGTATCTTATGAAATAATAGGCAAAGAAATAAGCACTGGGTAATCCGGCTTCTTGTTTTCTCATTTGGGGCCACCTGCATATTAATTTCCATATTATTTCTCTAAGGTCCAATGTGGGTGTGGAGATTATGGAAAACTCCAATGTCATTCATGTCACAAAGTGCAAAGGTAAGTGCCTAGTGCTAGACTCATTCAAAAATCTCCTTCCTGCTGGCTTTTTTTGCCTTCCAGTTCTATCAATACTTGACTCATCTACTGTATCTGAGAACAGACAATGTGCCAAGTACCTAAGTGAATGAGCGATTAGGTTTGCTAGAACACATTTGCATAACCTATTTGAGTGATCATGCTTCATCTCCAATCTACTTACCAGATAACAGATTACCTGTGCATTTTATGCAACAACCTGCCAATGTTAAAATGCTCTCCCAGTTACTTACCTCCACACACTATCAATACCTCTCACAGTCCTTCTAGTCCAAGAATCTTCAGCTGAAATGTTTCAATCCGGCAATGTAGGAGTCAGGTCTCACCCTGAGTCTGTCACCTTTCAATTTTAACATACAGTGTAGAACTTCCACATTTATACTTACTATTATTTTTTATTATTTCATTCTAAACAGTCTAGAGAAGTCCCATCTATTGTGACTTAAGGAAACATCTTTTATGTCTACATTAGTTCAGTATGAAAATCTTACTAATTGTTTATACACTTATCAACATTAAAGTATATACACTAAAATGTAAAACACTATTTTCATCATCTGGAAGCGGGTAAACTCATCCCAGTTGTTGAAATTTTAAACCACTCTCCTTGGGTGATGAATAATCACTGCCCCAAATCTGTCACATAACCATCTTAGCACCTCAGCTCTTGGTCAGCGAGTGACTCATGGTTTAATATCTGGCCTTTTGTGGACCTCCACTTTCCAAGCAATCTATATTAGATTACCCCTCCTTTTACTCAACAAATGTATAGTTCTATAGTGGCATTTAAGACACCGTGATAATGTGTGATAAACTCAGGAACACATGGGACTAAAATGATAGGATGAATAAATTCATACTTTGCAAGAACTGATGATATTGCTTTTAAAGCAATGCTGAGAAACATATTTTACCAAAAAGCCATTGTTTTCCCCTGGGAAGAACATGTGCTCTTGTAATGACCATTAATGAGTATTCACTAGAAAATTAATATCACAGAAAATTTTTACTGAAAACTAGCTGTTCCATTAGGAAGATGCTTCAATATGATTTTTCCTCCACCACCCCTTTTGCCCCTTAACAAGAAGATACTTTAGGAAAGACAGCTGCCTCTTAATAAATATTGATGGGTAATTTGATGTTTTAGAAGATCCTGTCTTGCTGATTTTGTTGTTGTTTTTCTTTTTCTTTTTGGCAGCGAAAACAGTCCCAATGAAAAAGAAATGTAAGCCTGGAATGATATCTACAACCCCCAGTGGTCATGTCTGGAAATACACGTGGAATCCTGTCTCCTGCAGTTTGACTCCAGTGAACATGAAAGATTGCCTAAGAGGAAAACTTATATATCTCATGGGAGATTCCACCATCCGCCAGTGGATAGAATACTTCAAAACAAGTATCAATAGTATGTCTCATTCTAAGCTATTCTTCATTTATGTCCCCTTTGGAAACTTCTTTTTCACTTCATATTTTTCTATTAAGCATGAAACACCAAAAATGTTCACAAGATATAATCTTTCTTTTAAAAGAATATATGTATCTGACTAGAAGGGAGACAGTGTGAAAAAGGAATATCTCCCTTTCTCTGAAGAATTTATGCTTCTGTATTTACACAACAGTCTTAGAAAATTATTGATGGAGCTAAAGATGATTTAACATATTGAATTCCCCCCCTCTTCTACAGTTGGTAGAATGATTAAGTGTGCAGATTTTAGGTTCAGTGGCCTAAGGTTCACAACTTGACTTCACATCCTAAACAGTGATTGAATAAGGCACAACATCATTTGTCCCACAGTTTCCTCCTCTGTCAACTGGAGATAAAAAGTAAAATGAGATGAAATATGTGCCATATTTGGAATACTGTCAGTTACAAAGGAAGTTCTCTTCATGTAAGATATCATCACTATTCTCATTACCGGATAATAGGACAGACTTTGCATCTGGCAGGCTCAGTGGCTAAAAGCTTAGGATTTAGAATCTAACAGACCTAGCCTGGGCCACTTAGAAACAACGACCTGGAGCATCTTATTATCTCTACCCCAATTTCCTTAATCATCAACTAGAAATAGTAAATGTACATGCTGTAATTTTGGAAATGAAATGAGATAATGGATATAAATTATGTAGCACATTGTAAAGCACACTGATACATAGAAAATGCCCAAAATCAATAGCAAGAATTTTCATTAGTGTCAGAGTTAAGGTAGAATCCAGTTATGAGAATCCTAGTCAACTTGCCCTATTTACTAAGCTCAAGAGTGTAACAGAAATAACTCAGAATCAGTTAACAGATTTAGCAGTCCTACATTAAAAAAACTATCCCTACCTACTCCTCTATGTCTCTAAGCCCCCAGCCCATAATTAAGCCTATGAATAATCCATAGGCTGTGACTCTATTTTGGCCTTTCTGTACCAGGCCACTCCAACTCACAAAGAAGGCTGGTCCTCTTCATAAAAATGGGAAAGTCAGTAAGGATAGGGCTGCATGTTACAAGAATTCCCGGGGGCCAGGGATTTGGTTCAGTGGTTCCAGCACCTTTCTTGCAAGCGCAAGGGCCCGGGTTTGATCCCCTAGTAACCACATACAATACTGGGCGTGGAGACTCACGCCCAGCAGCAATTAGTACCAAATACCACAGTGCCGGGCATGGTGGCTCACACCTGTCATCCTAGCACTTGGGAGGCAGAGGCAGGAGGGTTGCTGTGATGTGAGTTTGAGGCTGAGCTCAGGGCCAGCCTGAAGTACAAAGTGAGACCCTTTGACTAGAACGGAGCCAAAAAAAAGAATTCCCAACAGGGGAGAGTTTTCAATCATGATCTCTAGAGAGGTCTTTGAACTTCTTTGGACCTCCATTTTCTCACCTATAAAACGAATGGCCTAGAGATACCTGTGAGAATCACATTCTACAATGGCAAGTCTCTTATGACTGAGTTACTGAGTTACCTGTCCTCTTCAGTTGCTCTTGTAAATTGTGGTAGAAAATTTCTTTTGTGCATTTTCTTAAAAGTTAAATTCTATGGTCAGAGTGTGCTTTGGAGGAGAAAACTAAATTAGAGGCACAGAGAAGAAAATAGTTCTGCCATTTTCCTCCAAACAACCCTCTAACATCTCTGTTTTCAACCTCACTGGCATAAGATTTCAAATTGAGCCCTTTATTTCCAACATGATACATGTTATAAAGCATTAATAATCACTGACTACACATTTTCCTCAGAAGTTCTAGCTGGAAATCATTTGGCCTAGATAATCTTATAAGGATCTTATTAAAATGTTGAAAAGTAGAAGCACTTCATCTCATTCTGTTCATATTAGATTATTTGCAGAAGTGTCAAAATTAGGTAGACCATGTTCACAAGGACTGGGATAACTTCAGTCTTACATGATGATCTCATCACAAACTAATGTTGGAGAGGGGATTTTCTCTCTTACTCTTCTACAACATGGCAATTCTAAAAATACAAAAGTATCTTTGAGGTAGTTTATCCATACAAATAAATGACTATAAACTGTAAAGCACTTGATAAATGTGTGGTAAAACTCATTATATCATAAAATGTACTCAATACCATTCTATGAAAGTGGAAAGAAATACAAAAGAATAGAGGAATATGAAGTGATTGAGGAATTAGTTTCACTTGTTTTTAATGTTATTTAATTCATTCATTCAACGTATGCGGTACTAGCAATTAAAACCAGGACCTCACACATTAGGCAAATGCTCTACCACTGAGTTACGTCGCTAGCCCTACTTTTTAAAATTTTAATGTAAATAAAATCTAGTAGAACTGTTCTCAAATGAGTTTAGTTTATAGTTAACAAGGTCTATAAAAATACTTATAAAACTGAGACTGGGGATTTAGCTCAGTGGCAGTACATCTGCCTTGCATGTACACGATCCTGATTTCAATCCCTTGTACTGGAAAAAAAAATTAAAACTAAAAATGTAGTTACAAAACCAATCAAATCATCCTTCAATGAAGTTATCTCAATGTGTTAACATTTCTAGTCCCATTCAATCTGCATGATTCTGTAAGGAAGCATCCATGATCTCCTACATTTGGCTTCTAACTTAATTTTTCAAGTAATTTTCAAAAGTATCCCTTCAGCTGAATCTGTAATAAATCCAACATGATTAATCTATTTGATTCTAATGACAGATCTTCCCTCCTATCTTTAAGACTAGTCAGTCTTTGTAACGTTCTTCTCTTTTCATTTTGGGATTGCCGATTTGTCATCAGCACTGAAGTCAGTCGATCTACATGAATCTGGAAAGCTGCAGCACCAACTGGCAGTGGACTTGGATAGGAATATTAACATCCAGTGGCAGAAACACGGTTACCCTTTAGTTGGCTCGATGTTCTATTCCGTCAAAGAGATTGAGTATATTGCCCGGGCCATTGACAGAACTGGAGGGGATAAAAATACTGTCATTGTAATTTCTGTGGGCCAGCATTTCAGACCCTTTCCCCTTGATATCTTCATCCGAAGGGCCCTCAATATCCACAGAGCTGTTCAGCGTCTTCTTCTGAGAAGCCCAGACACTATGGTTATCATCAAGACAGAAAACACCAGGGAGATGTACAGTGATGTGGAAAGATTTAGTGACTTTCATGGTTACATTCAATATCTTGTTATAAAGGACATTTTCCAGGATCTAAATGTGGGTATTATTGATGCCTGGGATATAACAATTGCATATGGCTCTAATGAAGTCCACCCACCTCGATATGTTATTGGAAATCAAATTAACATATTCTTAAACTATATTTGCTAGCTAGCATGTATCTCTGAAAATCATTCATTTAATTAAAAAAGATCTATTGAATGTATGCTAGGATACCAGGTGCTGAGTTCCTCTAATTCCTTTCTACACTAAGAGGACAGTCTGAACTACGGCTGATACAGATCTAGCAATTGTGGCAGGTGAGGTATATTTAATCTAAACTTCCATTAGAAAATGAAACTGAGAATAGTCATGAAAAGGTCCTATGCTTCTGGACAGAGCCAGGCAGCTCTTCACCAGTGGAATTTATAACACCTATGTATACTTTTCTGTACTGCTTCAAAATTCAGAGCAATAAAATAGTTTTCAAATAAATACATGGGAAAACCACCCTCATTTCCTTATTTCTAATACTACAGATAGGCTTAAGACAATTTAAATAAAAACAGAGGTCTATACTAACATAGGAGAAGCAAAATTTTTAGCAAGGACACTAGTGGAAATTTGTGAGTTTTCTTTTCCAGTTCCAGTGACAGAGGAACTCTCACTACTATTCTCCAAACTGATTCTACAGTGTTCAGCCTCCAACAGGTGAAAGCTAGTGTACCAGAGTGCAAAGAGCTGGAATTTAGTCTTATTGCTGCCAAACATTTTAGGACTCTGTGTAAGTCAGATCAACTCTCTAAGTCTCTATTTCCCCAATGAAGAGACCAGTCTGTGACTTAGGATCTGAGAACCTTTCTTCATAGAGCTCTAGGCACCAAAGCTGGCCTTGTATATATTACCCTGAGAAGGGAATCAGGAGAGGTGCCTGATAGGTGAGGAACATAAGTTTTTTGTCGTTCTTGTTTTTTGGTTGTTTTTTGGGGGTTTTCTTTTTTTTTTTTTTTTTTTTTTTAAGACAGGGTCTCACTTTGTAGTTCAGGCTGGCCCTGAGCTCAGTCTCAAACTCACATCACAGCAATCCTCCTGCCTCTGCCTCCCGAGTGCTGGGATTACAGGTGTGAGCCACCACACCCAGCACTGTGGTATGTGGTACTGACTGCTGCTGGGCGTGAGTCTCCACACCCAGTATTGTATGTGGTTAACAGGGATCAAATCCAGGTCCTTG
>PVIR01001775.1:0-114879 GCA_004026965.1 Petromus typicus
GAGAGTGTGTCCACACAAATTACCTACAGGCCTACCATGCTCTGAGTTGAGATTTAATTGAAGACTCTACCCATATCAGTTTGTTCTAGAAAGGCCATGTGGGTTCTTGGGATGTGCTTTATCTCACTGCTGGGCGTTAGGGACGAGCTGTCCTTAGAATCTCCCCGGGGTCAGATCCACCCAGCTGCCCATGTGTTAGCTCAGTGATAGGGAAAAATCACTTAACCTCTCTAAGAATGTTAAGTTTTTCGAGTGTAAAATAACCAGAAGTGCTATTTAGCCATTATAGTTCTTGTAAGGAGCAAAGGTGGTAATGCATACCTTGCAATTTTCTGAGACAGGGAAACAAACCATCAGGCAGCGATGAATCTCCTTTCCTCTGGCCAGGTATATTTAGCCACACATACAATTACTATAAAGTGGAGAGTATGGTATCTGAGCAGGACCAAAAGTTGGAAAAGGGCTAAAAATATCTTAAGATTCCATGTTTGTAAAGGAAATCCTGTGTAAACCTGAATATAGAGTAAAAAATTTTTATTGCTTAATATTAGAAATATGATCCAAGATATTAAGTTTCAGAGGTCTTCCCTTCTATTTAGATGCAGATATTGCAAAAGTGACCATTTTGAATGCTCCATGAAAAAATAACCTGAATTCTGTGCTATCAGTTGTTTTCAGATTTATTTAAATGTGCTTATTTTTTTTCATTGGCTGCTAAGTTACTGTGCAAGGAAGCAACCCTCTCTTTGGGGACAGTTTCTTCCTGAGCATTATTTTCAGGCCCACACAGCAACCGACAGACTTCTGGTATTTCCTTGACTGATGGAGCTGTGATCATTTTCTCTCTGACCTTCTGAGATAATGAGACCCGCTGGAGTGCCCTTTTAGGCAAATCAATAGAAAGTGTTTTGGCGTATAATAGCTCATTAATAGAGGTGGCTAATGGCAAACTCGGGGCAGTTTATGTGGCTGAAAAGCACTACTCTGCTTGTATTAAAGGATAGATGATTCTCGGCCATCGTGACACTGAAGGATAGAGAACTTCTGCCACTGTTAGAGACCCACCTTCTACCTCAGAGGGAAAATTAGGTCTCAGTTTTCTTTCACTTATGGCCCTTGATCCCATACTGAATCCCTGGTGGAAGCACTCAGAAGTGGATGTCTGTGTAGGGAGCTTCTCTTGAGGGTCACACCTGCCAGGAGCCCCAGAAGCAAGTTGAGGCAGAAAGAAGAGCTGAACTTTGTGATAAGTGCCACAGGAGTCTGAGCCAGGGCTGACTCTGAGGCTGTGTGTGGCAGGGACGGCCTAGCAAAGCTGTCCCACTCTGACCAGCTTGGGGGCAGTATGCTCTGCATTTCCGGTATAACCATAGGAAGAACAGTTTCTGTTAACACTGGCACAGGGAGGGGACATATTGGGGTCCTTTGTCCTGGATCAAGGAGCTCCACACAGTCACCACCTCAAGTTCAGTGCAACCTCAAGGAATTGGCCTTAAATTCCCCTAACTCTATACATCCTGTACAGCTTCGATCTTCACAGTAAAAGTGATAAACAGTTGTATTGTCACATGTGTGTAAAACCGAGATTACATTTGTTCTTCAGTTTTATTTGCTCCTTCCAACCGTAGAAGAAAAACTGCCTGAGATAGAGGCTTTGGTTTTATTTGTGAAACACTATCATTGAATTACTTTATTCCAGTTTAGCTTCCCTGTTGAAATTTAGAACTAAGAAAGCTTGATTTCTGCACCATAGATTTTGAGGTAGATGACATGAATACAAGACCATGTAGGCAGAACTCTGAAGTTTCTGGCAGCCTGTGGTCTTCTGCAGGAAGCAGGTGTTCTGTCCATAGCTACTTAGACCCAGGCTCACTGCACTGTGTCCACAGAGTTAGCACCAAGACTGCCTGGTCCAAAGATGAGTGGTCGGGATGGATCTGTCACTTTTGAGACCAGAGCCAGGGTAGAGCAAGTAAGTTACTCCTATTAGGTGCAAAATTTAAGGAGTAATTTAAAACAATTAAAAGTTAATGTTTATTTTAACATAGTATTTAAAAACTCAAAAATACTATAAAAAGCCATGGTGAGAACAAATTTTAGATTGATACAAAAAATAATATTTGCCTTTTTCCTTGACACCTCCTGAGACTTAGGTGGGCACTGGCCACTTTAGCTTCATAGAAATATTTTCTATTTCACTGGTCTGACTGAATAAACACTTTCAAAAGAGCCTCCAGTCTATGTGGCTATTTCTTATGAACACTAAAAGTGTAGGAAGTGACATATATTTAAACATGTCAGTTTGGTGTCTACCAGTCCCAACCTCGTGCAGAGCCCTGGGAGCTGGAGTTCACATGAGCGAGGAGAAGATGGAATAAGAAAAGGATCAGAGGATTAAATGGGTTTCACTGAGTGATCAATTCAGGAACACAGCCAGCATTCACATCCCAGAGTCACAGAGCCAGCCAGGAAACAGTTCTGGGTTCCAAGCCAACTGGCCACAATCTCAGCTGCACCGTGCTCCAGCAATTACAGAGGAGGTTGTGGTGAAACCAATGTTTCTTTGCCTCCTCTCTGTGACTGACCTCACCAATTCTTAGCTTAAAATTGCAGACCTCTGTCCATTCCCTGTGGAAAAATTCCAGGACTCTGGCTTTTCCCTTTAAGCCCTCCTTGCAATAGGTCTTTGGTGTGTTTCCTCTCTCCCCAAGTTCTTCTCTTTACAAACAAATTCTCCCCAAAGTCATAAACATAAACAACTTTTGCTGCAGCACTATACCTTCTACCTGCTCACCGGGGGCCCAAGGCCCTATATCTCCCTGCTTTCTGCTTTTTCTGTCTCTAGTGTAACTGCTTGAAGCATGGATATTGCTAAGCTAAGAGTAACTGACTGTTAGCTCTTCCTCGAAGCCTTTACCACCTCTCCAAAGGTTTAGCTAAAAACAGAAACTCCATCCTCCTTTGAGCCTGCTGCATGACATATCACAACTGACTACAGGGCTATCTCCAAATGGACTTTTGCTTCTTTGTTAGCACTGATGAGACATGTTAAAAAGAACTGTTTATCTAGTACTTTCTGCAGTACCCATAAGCTAGCCAGTGTCCAAAGAATTTTAGGCATGATGTTTCAATGGATCTCAGTACATTCTGTACTATCACACTATTTTTTTTTCATGCTGCACTGAATCATGTCATTATTTTACATATGAACAAATCAAGCCTTGGTAACTCTTCAGCTCCACAAGAACCTGTCTGTGCATCTGTATATCACCAGTCTCTGGCACAGCATTAGGCTCATGGCACACACACGATTGAGCAGAACAAATAGAAATGAAGATTCCCTGGAGGTTCCTCATGTATGTGAATGTATCCACAGGCACATTTGTAATCATTTTACTTTTAATGCAGGTTTTGTTATTGGTATTCCTTCAGAGTGAAACTTACAGACAGATGATAAAGTTTTCTTTACAAAATAAATTTTCATACCCACAATAACTTTAGCAGTGTTCTAATACAATTTGGTTAATTCAAGTAAAGCATATTAATTTAAGTATTTCTTAGTTTAAACCTCATACCATTCCATTTTCTGAAGATTCTTCCAAGTCTATCAAGTTGAGGTCCCAATATAATTTTAAAATGTCAAAACTTTATTTGTATTCTTTCAGTCGGGGAAGGGTATATTTAGTAATGGGAGAGAAGTGTAACTCTGCTGAGGGCTCATGCATAAGAAAGTTCTAATTGGCCATTCGATAAGATTTTACAAGCTGAGCAACCTTATGGGAATCAATCGGACTTATTTATTTCTCAGAAATAGGTATTAAAATGTGGGCATATGAAAGAGAGAAATCTATCTGCCTGAGAACATCGAACGAGCAGCAATCCACCTCTGACTGTTACAATATATCTAAAGAGCTCAGGCAGTGGCTTTGCTTTACATTTCTCAGGGATGAAAGTCTATATTTTCTTCCCTATAATATCATCTGTTGAACATGGTCATTGTCTATTTAAAACTTATAGTCTCTGGTGATGGATATTTTACTTCCTGGGCTTAGAGATAAATGGAGGAAGCCTATGAATATGTAATGATTTGCACCCAGAATTTTCTCCTACTCCTATTCTTAAATATGGTTTGCATTATGACAGTTGTGGTCCATAAGGAAGGGTATGGAGTCATCCTTAAGCCCTCTCTTCCCCGACATTTTCTGTGGTCTATCTTTTAGAATGCCCAAGGATTCCCCAGAAAGGATGATATCTGTGTTGTCTAGCATGAATCCTGTTTTCCCTTACACAGTTATATAGCACAGATTTGTGTCTGTTATTAGTTTGAGTAAAAAACATAAATACTAATAAGCAAAAAAATCATCCATTTTGCTAAAACTATATCTGTTCCCAAGTCATTGTACAGATGAGAAAACTTTAGGTCTAGATGTCATGTGCTTGATTGCTGGTGGCCAAGGACTGCTCATTAAACAAGGATTTTTGCTCCTGTATTTCCTGTTTTCTACCCACAGCTGAGAATCCTTCACCAAACCCTACCATCTTCTGCACGGTAGTGGTACTCTTCCTTCAGTGATGATGTGAGTGGGGCCTCAAACATTGCCACCACACAGATAAAGGAGAGAATCTTCCTGCTAAAATGACACTCAGTATCTTATTCTGCCAGTGAACAAGCTGAACATCCTCCTAAGCTAATTTAATATCTTTCATGAGCTTCAGTACTGTATTGCTTATTTCTATAAAATTATCTGTTTCTCAGAGAACCCTAAAAGAAAAAGAAAAATCTTCCTAGTAAAATTTGTGTTTGTCTGCTCCATCCATTTCTTCAGCACTGCAGGCTAAGAAGGACATTTCTACTGGAGTGCAGTGAAAACTTGGCATTGGTGCCTGTGTTAGTGATGGGAGCACAGGTGAGAGATAAAGGTGCTGGCTGGGAGACTTGTTATCTGAGAGTCCAGTGACAGAGAGAAGTGTTTTGGCTTCTGATTATTTTTTGAAACTCCTGATAATTGCTTCCATCCTTCCATTTGCTCTCCATCGATAGACACACTGTTGGTCCATGAGGCTGTTGATTAAAACACTTGTTTGTAATTCAGGAGCCCAGCTCGCAAGTAGCCCCCAGGCATTCTGAAATGAGGGTCTCAGTCTCTGTACAGGTAACTGTTTTAAGAAAAGAAACAAACAATGACCTTGCAGTTGAATTCTCAGTGCTTTTTCTTCCTGTCACCATTGTTATCAAAGTTTTGGTAGGCGAGGTGGTGCGTATCCTGTGGATGAAAGGACGCTCTATCCATTGTGTGCAGGTGTTTTGCCCACACAAAAGAAATGACACATAGGAGCATCTGCAAGCTGGGATTGTGTGGGCTCAGAAATTCCGGGTCACCTGTGGAAACAATTACTGGATAGTACACATTATCCTTAGGCTTAGGGTGTGATCAGTATGGGAAAGCGCTATGGTTGCTTTTTCCTTCTAACAATACTAGATTGGTAGCTCGCTAATAAATATTCTTAACTCCATTCTGCCTTGGGCAAAGGCTGCAGTCGGAAGGGCTATGAGAGTTTTACAGTAATGTTTAATTGTTGGATGAGTATTTCTTTTTTGGAAGACAATCATTTGTGGAAGAACACTGAAAGAAGACAAAGTAGATTAAGATGCTTGAGAAAAAATTATTAACTCTTTTCTTAGTTACTTATCAAGAAAATAATATGATGGATTCTTAAAAACCTTCTTGAAGAATGCGTTTTCTTAATGCAGAGCAAATACTTTTAATGTAGTGTTTTCTAGCATTAGCGTATTTTTTAGTTTTCGAAGTGAAAATTGAAAGAACAAAATTTAAGAAATTATGCAAGTGGGTAAAAGCTACCTCTCTGATGTGTGGAGAATGAGGTATATGAATCACACCCCTCAAAGAGAAGAGAACATGTCTGAGAAGCTCCATGAGTAGAAAGCAGTGCGAGGTGAGAAGTGACACAGCAAAGGGAAAGATGGGTGAAAACAAGGCCGAGTGAGCAGCACAGAGAAGACCTAGCAGACTGGAGCTTGGGTAGCGAGTGCGAAGAGGGACGCACATAAACAGCCAAGTTGAGTACACAATTCTCTTGACAGAATTGTACTGGTAATAACACTGTACATTATTATTGCACTTGAAAAGTCCTACTCATTTGCTCTTTATGTCTGAATAAAATCTTGCAAAGTGCTCCTTTTAAGAAGTTTAGATACTTAAGCAATTTTATGTTTATATGAAAGAGCTATATGATCTTCCAGCTATTCTGCTTTTCAAACAGGAAATAGTTTACCTCTTCATAAATGGTATCGACATGAGCAATTTTTTACTGTTCAACAAAATTTATAAATGTAGATGATAAGATTCACACTGGTATGAGGATGCAGGTGCTAAAAGTGAGAAAATTAGATGTAGGTATATGTGAGATTTTAGGTTTAAAAATCCTACCATTGAACATTTACAGAACAATATAATATTTAACTTTCTGATTCCTCTCTCTCCCCTCTCATCCTTGGTTCCTCCTCCTCTCCCTTTCTTCCTTCTTCTTGTCTTTAAATAGGAAAGAATTGTCTTTGCTTTTATAATGTATCAAATCCAGAAGACTGTTAATATCATTCTAACAAAGTAGTACATTGACTAACCAAGTATTATACTGTCTATCATGATTTCCATAAGTTAGTATTTTTTAATACTGGACTAAACATATTTCAATTCTTGTGCTTATTTAACACTTCTCATAAAACATTTGTGTTGACCATGAAGTCAAGTTTTCTGTAATTCATGGTTTACAGTCTTAACAAATTTCTGTCTTTTAAAATCCAGGTTGCTAAGATTCAAATAAGAAGGCAACACTTACTAATAATGTCTGGGGAAAACATGAAGTTTAACCATAGATGTTCTCCATAAAGTCCTTATAAAATTTGAAAATCAAAAGGTTATGAATGTGATCCTAAGCATGAAACTATACATAACAGATAAGCTTTTAAGACTGAGGCATACAACTTTATGTGAGGTTGCAGATAGCAGCCTAGGTGAAATGTAAGTGAAAATTAACTAAATTCCCATCAGCTAAGAGGAAAATCCAGACTAATTCAAAAAGCTATTTGCAATTTGTTTATATTATATACAAAGCAAACTTTCTAGGTCTTAATATCTTACATGTACTTTATGAAAGCCTTTACTTTGGGATTATCCGAGAAGGATATGAATATCTTATGAATCTGGGTATTAAGTATTTTAAATAAAGGAGAAGATAAGTTTGGTGTGGAGGATAATGTTGAGTGAAGACAGTGTTGATTTGGAAAATAATTTTGATCGAGTTTATTACACTATCACAGTGTTTATTGACGAGGAGGGAATGGGAACATGTTGACTTGCATTTCATCCCAAGGATAAGTCATAGTAAGGTTGTTTTTCTTTTTTTTTTAAATTATCTTTATTGGTACATTAAATATACACATCATGATTGCACTCCATAATGGGGATTTGTACCAGTATAAGACACAACTTAATTCTCATTTTTTTCCCATAGCCCCACCCACCCTACCACCCCCCCATATATATAAAATTTGTTTCCTTACTTTTTTGTTACAATCTCCACATTGTCCCCTTTTTCTTGAATGGATATTACCACTGCTAACGTGGTGACAAAAGTGATTGAAAAAGTCAGATTCCTGGTTGATAAAGTTTATTGAATGGATTCAGTGAAATTCAGTGTTCTTTCATCTAAACTTGCAAATAAAAGTTTTCTCTTACATATGTTACCGTATTCCTTGATCAAGTAGAGAATCTTTAGTGACTGGAGGTGGGACATGAGATGTTTTTTCTAAATTTAATTCAACTAACGATTGGCACATTCTGCCAAGATCCAATCAAGGGTGAATTGCATGTGGTGTGTGGAATATAAGTAGTGTCTTGGTGCAGGTCACAGTTCACCAGGAACCTGGGGAGAGTGGGCTAGTGGATGAGAATTAGCGATAGATCTACACACGACCGTATCGCCAGATCCTCAGTGAGAGTTGTCGTAAGGGGGCAAGTGAAATGCCTGGCAGCACAGCCGAGGGAGCAGGGGACTGTTGAGTGAGATGATATTGGAGCTGAGCTGTGCATAGTGTAGACAGTGGAAGGAAACGTGCAGGAAGTGCAGATGTACCAGGAACTGATGTGGAGTTGGACGCTTTTGTGTAATGTCGTATAAAATCAAAATGTCTTCACAGTGCCATCTTTTCTGAACTGTTGTAATATGTGCTTCTGAAGCACAGAGCTCTAAGAACATGCAGTTAAAACTTTGCTGAGAGTATGAATGCCCAAATAGCTCCCTTGCTAAAAGATATATTAATTTACTACCTAGCAGGAACAAGCAGTAAATAAAAGCAAAGCACAGCTTTGCGAAGACAAAATGAGGTAGAAAATTAAAGATATTTATCTCCATTATTCTCCTTTTAAATTTCTTGTTAACTAATCTACAAGCTAAAAAGAATGATAAAGTGTTGTTGAAACTGTAAGATTAAAGATTAGAGATATCAGGTACATAAAAGCTTTTGTAGATATGTTGGTAAGAAATAAATGAGAAAAAAATAAGAATTCAGAAATTGTTCTGTTTTTCACTTAAGATGTAACTATTGTTTTTTATGCTTGTGCAAAAAATGCTGTATTGTAAGCCATGAGAAACATTTCAGCATGTAAATAAATCTCTGTGAGCCATGAGTGTGGTGTTGGGGGTTCAGGGGACTTTTAGATAGTGAAAAACACATTTGGAATCACGTTGGATGTTATAACCTGCAATGATGCTGAAATTTCTCAACGTGTAAAATTGATCTGATGAAATTCACAGGTAACATTGGTACCACTTACACCCATTAGTGGTCCTAAGGGGGCACGGGGCAAAGCTATGGAAAGGTTGTTGCAAGTCTGTCTTTACTCCCAGGGGACTGCAAGGCTGTTTCAGTGGAGCTGGGTCTGCCCTGGTGGATCAAATCAAGTAGTGCTTGTTGCATCCGCATAGATAGGCGAGAAAGGAGGCAATAGGAAAGAGTGTGGTTCTTAGAACTGCATAAGCTTGTTTGGTATGTTTCTGTTTTGGTGTCAGAGATTGAACTCAGGATCTTGTGATTGCCACTGAGTTTAATCCTCTGCCCAAGCTTGGTCCATAAAGTTAACCAGCTTATCAACTTTTAGGACAGTTTCTGACTTCCTTGTGCTGCTCAGAGTTGATAGAGAAATTGAAAATTAAATAAATATGCCCCATACTGTGCTGCTGAGTGAGAGATATGGAACTACAAGTCTAGAGCAAGTTGTATTAGTTCAAGTAAAACGTAAAAATGGAGATGTGATCAAAGCAGTGTGACTGTAAGGGACACACAAACACACGAAGACAGGAACAAAGGAAATTTACTGGATATGGCTAGACTATTTAACGTGGGAGTTTTCCGTGGGCACGGTGAAGAATGTCATTGTAATGTAGTCTTTGCCTCATATCTTACCAAGGTGAAACCTGAAACTATGCCAAAGAACATGGATTTAATGCTAAACTGAGGGTGAAGACACCAAGAACTAAGCCGTCCAGAGGGAGAGATTCAAACTGAGGGAGTGACATTATACTTTGTGTGGATGCTAGAAGGTGACTCTTCTTTTTGGAGTATGGCTCTTGGCTAGCTGCTACACCTGACCTTCCCTTTCTATGAAATTGGGTCATATGCCCTGAATACAATTAAAGATTAAGGGAAAGGGGCCCGGAGTATGCTCCTATGACACACAGCCTGGATGCTCTCTGGCATCCAGGTACTGCCTTGGGTCTCAAAGTAGAAGCAAAGTCCAGTATCGCCGTTGCCTTTTCCTGTGCCTAGAAATCAGGGCCCAGAAAAAAATAGCAGAAATGGCAAATAAACTGTATGGTTTCTGCCACACTATGTAACACAGTCGATAGTTTGATCTTTGGCTGACAACTTCCAATCTTTCCAGAGCAATGTTATCTTGAGTGGACTCAGGTTATCTAAAGGGACTTGGCTTATTTTTTTTTTGATAGAATGACTTCAATGATAATGTATCAATAATTAGGAAAATACAAGATTGTCCTTTTACTAGAGGCTCTATCAGGAATATAGATCATGCTAGTAAGACCAGATAGATGAGAGAATATTTTAGAGGTAATCATGATAGACAAATAAGCAAGATTTGATTATGGACCCTGAGTAGTGAGAAGAAATGGAGCTGCCCAGTATTCTTTATTTAGCTTGATTCTCTTAATATCTGTTATGTTCTGGGACCAACAGTTATTAACGTAAAATCTGTCTTGGGCTTGGGGAAATATAAGTTGAGGCAGTGGTTACATTCCCTAAATCTAATTTCATTGTCAGCCCCACAGCCCAGATAAGTTTTCTCATAGGGATTTATTGAAGTAAAAAGTTTGTCAGTTAATGAGACACATAAGGTATGATTTTATTTAGTAAGATATTGGTTAGATTTTTTTTGGTAAATTTTGCTCCATGTTTCATTTTAGTATTTTCACCAAATATCTTTTGTTTGTTTGGTCTGGTTTGGTTTGTTAGCTTTGCTGTATATCTTTGTAGCCTGGATAAATTAAATACCAGAGGGAAATTCATAGTTTCCTCAAAGCAGAAAAATTTCATTTTAGTATACCAGTAACCCATCCATAAGAGAAAAGAGATGTGTTCAAAGGATCTGAAGCAAAGTAATAGATAACTATTATGGGTGTCAATAAAATGAGAAAGCTCCACAGTCCACAATAGTCCTGAATTCCTTAACCTGTGAGCTTGTTATGAGTGAATGGAGGATTCTGGACAATTACAAAAAAGGAAAATTGTAGAGGGAGATGCAGTGATAGAGTTGGAACAATTTCAGCTAATATGTCCTTGGACGAAAAGATGTCGTTTTTCAGTTGCAGGCATCACAAGATTTGTAGAAAGAAGGAGGACAGGAGGGAGACAGAGAGAGAGAGAGAGAGAGAGAGAGAGAGAGAGAGAGAGGTGATGTCTCTAGGGCCTGGATTTGTTGGCTTCCAAACAGCACCTGTGTTTGCAGCTGCCTATGGAAAGAAATACACCTCCTAGGTTGATACACTCCCAGAAGTGTGACCATACCTTCTGCCACAGTATGCATTGTTATGCTTAAATAAATTCCCAATTTAAGACATTTGCATGGATATGACGTAGAAGCCAGCAGCTGAGTATGTCAATTTCATTATCAGTATAAAATGGAGGCCCCAATGCCTAATAATCATGAAACTCACTTGAAAGTGAGAAGAACACTTCAGAATACATACAGAGGGAAACATGTCACTGTAAACATGATGTAGAAACTGGCTGTGTAGGAATCATCAGGGGTAAAAGTGAGAAACTAAGCTGTAGAAAGTATCTATAGTTACATGGACAATGAATCAGGCTTTCTCTTGGGTTGTGTAATGTTCTTCCCAGACCACACTGAGTACACACTCCACTGTCCCAACACCAGAGGATAACAAGATTGAAATCCAAATTGACACATGTCTAACTTTTTCTGAATGTCGTTAAACATCTTATCCAACCAGCACAATCATTATTTAGTATCCTGCTGGCCACTGAAGAGATATTGGAATGATAGGAATAGTTTCTAAAGGTTCAAGTTATAAACAAAAATTCCAAAAGTCAGTGACACACTTCTAAATACACAAGAATGCATTCTTTTAGCTTTATTTGTATTTATTTGGGAAGTGTTTTCCTTCTGTAATGTGTCCTGAACACTTACCGAGGAAGAATTCTGACCTCCAGTATCTTGCTGCTTACCCATTTGGGATGACAGACAATATACACAGGTTGTATAACACGGCATTGCAAAGCACTCTGTTCCAAATATCAGTGCACAGTATGTATCAATAAAATTCAGTGTAAGACTTCCTGCTGAGAATTCAGGACTCAAATACTCTTAAGGCATTTATTTTATGGCGTTCTGATACAGTCTTGCAGTAAGCACCTTATCTTCAGAGAGGTCACATTTCCTGGTCATGTATCCTTGAGTTAGTTGATTTCTGTGAGTCTCAATTTAATCCTCTGTAATATTATAATTAAAAAAGCACATAATTAATAGCTTTATTGCAAAAAGTCAGGAATGAATGCTCCAGAAGGAATGAATACTACACTACTCTCAGTGTAGTGCATGGTAGATGACCAGTAGCCACAGACTACTTGATGTATATTGCAATGTATTATAACAGCTGTTGACCGATTCTCTGAATGAGGGAATGCCAGGCATGTAGGTACTGCTTTCACGGCTGTATAATTCCTGGCAACTTGGAAACCTGTGCCAATGAGTGTCATATAAAAGCTTCCTCACAATCAGTTTCTGACTATCAAGCTCTTCTTTGCTAATGTTATTTCTCCACACCCTTCGAGATTTTCATTCTTTTCAAACACCTTGTCACAAGTCAGGTGGGGACAGCTCAGAGTTGTGTTACTTCTTAAGTTTCTGCTACTTGGTCCCTTGTGCAGAGTGGCCATGGTAGAGAAGCAGGTGGCAACATCAGGTTTTATTTATGGATTAGTTGGTTTTGTTTACATCTCTTCATTGTGTGGATAATTGAAGTTCACATGCTGACCAAATGGGAGAGGGATAATTCAAGAGAAACCATTTGTTCCTCAATATATCTTGCCCAGCTCTCAGGCATCTAGTGGGTATTAGGTAAGGTATCAACAAGTAGCACACACCTGTCCTAGGGAGTCTGCAGTTTAGCAGAAGATTCAGCTAGAGAACAGGGAGGCATTTTTAGAAAACCAATAGAGGCAAGTTACAGTCATTAGAAATAGCCCTTTCCTTTAGACAGAAAAGAACAGGGGAGGGGTAGAATAAATCAGAGCAGGTACATGGGGACATGATGGTTGTTTCCCCAAAAGAATGATGGGGATTTTCAGCAGGAAATTATGGACATTTGAGAAGAAGGAAAAACATAATAAACAGAGACGTGGATTTAGCTTGACTTTAAAGGCAGGAAGGAACTGTTTTATTGGAGAAAAGGTGAAGATTAATGAAAGATCTCGACCTCAGGCTTGGGAAGAGTATATTTAATCTAGTCAGTGAGAGGTATCAACCAAAGGCTCCTAAAGAGAGGAAGACATAATAAAAGGAATTTAGGGAGATTATACTAACAGCATTGTGCAGGCAGAAGTGGAGCAAGAAAGACTCTGAGCATGGAAAGCACTTACACTTCTAGTGCAGCAATCCTGGGGTGAGAGAGATGTGCCTGGAAATGGGAAAGATTCCAGTTGAAGGAATTTTGCTTGTTTCAAAGACTCCATGTGAAAAGGCAGTAAATGACTATTCTGTAGAATGACGGTCTTTATGCCACAAGGTGTTCTGTCAGCCTTTACTGTGCATCATCTCCCGTGCAAACTCCACACAAATTCTAAACAAGAGTGTGCTTTACCAGTAGTAATGTTACACTAGTAACATGCTAAGTGTTTGCACCAGGTACACTGGTGTCTTACAAGGCAGATATGCTTAGTGGTTGCTAAAAATATCTGTCGTTGCCTATCTCCAGACATATTATAGACACACTAATAGTGCATATGTTTTATGGGAAAATATGATAAATTTCAATAATCTTTGATTTATCAAAGTCTGAGGTTATATTTTGGCAATATTTATTTGCCTGCTAAATGAAATGTTGCAGAAATGAGATACTGATTTGTTGTTAAGCATTTAAGTTTTATCTAGTTTCTTACATCATCTGTATACTTGCCCTTGGAATACTAAACTATTTTCTACAGCTTTCTAGAAATCAAGTAGAGGATTTGCTTAATACCTAAATACACAGAGGCAGATGAACAATATTCAAATAGTGCTTACTCCTTAGAGAACTCAGTATCTTCCCCAAATCTTCTCACAGTTTAGATTTGTTTATCATTAGATTATATGCCTGTTTCTTCTTTGCCTCTCTATACAAACATCAAACAGTAGTAAAAATCAGTGGTGATCATATGATACTATTTCAGAAATTTATCAAAAGATCAAAAAAAGTCTTAGTAATATTTACATATACTGTTTAAAACTTACTCATAGGAATAAATCTTTATGAATATGGTTTTTGTGTCCAGCCTTTATTCCTAGTGAAATAGTGGTCTAGTGAGTCTAGTTCAATAATGAAGTTTCACTAAATTCCTTGAGTCTGTTTTCTTCTATACCCAATAGATGCAAAGCACAATACTTGTAACTGGGTGCTAAGAGGTGAATTTTGACCTTTTAGCAGTTACATAACATTATGGGGGACCCGTGCACATTCACTTCATATTTAATGGAAGATGTATTTTCAGATAGTGCATCATATGGTTTAATAACGAGGCTGAAAGATTCAAGGATATACTACTCTGGGGTTTAGTGATTTCACAAACACATGATGGTATTTTCTGGGCTGGGTGTGGTCCCAAAGAGAGATGGTTGGTTAGAAAGGCTAGGACTATAATTTGGAAGTGAATTGTGAGTAGTCTTAGAAATAATGTTAAGAGATTCAAACTGGATTATAAGAATTTTATGGCAGTAGCAGGGATGTTTGGTTAAAGAATGTACCTCATAGGATCTAGAATGTAAAACACGATATAGAATATTTAGGATAACAATAGCTATAGTATCTGCTTGGATGATATTATGTAGTTTCATTTTCATTCATTGACCAGGTATATACAGTTTCTTCCTTCAATGTTACATTTTAGATTTTCAAAATTATTTTAGATAAATACCCACAATATTAATGTCTATTTATTGACTATATTGAACTGATGATTTTAAAAATTATCAGAGGATACTTTTAAAAAGATCTGTAGCAAAATGTTTCCAGTAAAAGTACAGTCTCTTCATTGTTATTAGGAGTTGCTATTAAGTGGGAATGAAAACAAGGAACCAGAGTTTATTTATTAAGCAAAATTAATTCTCCATCATGGTGGGCTCTCCAAGCCTAGAGTATAATCAAGGCAGCATACTGTAAAAAATTCTTCCCTTAAAAGTTCTCAGAAAAATTTAGTGGAATGCTTTGAATTTTATATTTGCTTCTCACACATTATTTTCTTTTAATGTTATACTCACTTTATAATGTGAGTACACATATGGTTAGTAATCCACTCTACATACATTATTTATGAATATATCCAGTATTTTGGTAATATAATCATCTGCGGGGAAAAAAAAACCTAGAAGTTCTGGATTTGATGCTTTATTAAATAGACCACTAAGCATTTTTTGAAAATTAGGACAGATACTACGTTTAATCTTTAATTTTCAAGATATGTAACATAGACTATACCAACTCTTTATATGCTCATCCTTTGTTCTTTAAAGTAAACATGGCTGTTATAGCACATTTGTCACTGGAATTTGTGTTTTCTTGTGGAATATATTTACAGGGCTGGGAGTATTACAGAAATGAAAACACTAAACCATATAAGTGTCTGGTTTCTTAAGGGATTTTTATGTTTGCTGTTTTCTGTTCTATTTTTTTGTGTCCAACATATTTAGGTATTAGTGCATATAATGTCATTATCTTTATGGAGTATTTACCTGAGTGCATGTAACCTCATTTTCTATAATGGAAGGTTATGGATGAAAATCATCCTCTGGTATCTAATTCTGTCATACTCAGGGCTCTTAAGTATCATCTCTACATGTGCATATTAAATCTAAATTGCAGTTTTAGGTAAAATATAATTTTGGACACATCTAAGCCAGTTCTGATATTTTCAAAAAGAGCAATAATTCAGCATCAGGATTCAAGTAGCTCCAGTGTCTCTGCCTCCACGTAAATAGCTAACTCTTCACTGTGTCAGACACATCTCTACCTCTCTCCTTCATGATCCCTCCAGTAGACACATCTACCATCAAAGTAATTCCATTAACTTGCCTTTCATCGTCATATTATGTTTCCCATTCTGGTACTGAAATTGACAATTGAGTCTTATCCATCTTTTCTAGCAGGCAGCATATTTTTGACAACATTGTAGGCAGTAAGTACAGTGGTGCCTCAGTTCACAGACTTAGTTCTTGTTAAGATTCTGTTACCAAACTGAATTGGATGACAACTGAATCAAATTCAGCGGTTAGGTTCAGTGTTGACCTGAGGGAAAATTTAATTTGGTTCTCATTCATTTTGGTTTGTGACCAGAACTGTGGAAAGAACTAAGTTCCTGAACTTAGGTCCTACTGTGAATATTTACTGAGTGAATAAATTTTGGAAAGCATCAGAGACATACTACACATAAATACATTTTAGGTGATTTTATTTGTTAAACTCTGCTTTAAAATAAATTTGAATGATTATAAGAAAACTCTTCAGGAAAGTTTTGTTCTTTTTTATTTCCACTGTGAGTAGAGACAGAGAAAATAAACATATCTTCACAGACAAAGATGAAGATAGGGGAAAGGAATAAGATGGCATAGTTATCAAATTGAATAAGGACATAGTGTTTGTAGAGATCCTGCTGAAATAAAGGAACCAAATATAAAGGATTTGAATTTGTTTTCTTGGAAAACTAATACGGACATTCAACTAATATAGACAACGATTTCTTTGATTTTTAGGATTTAGTTGTGTACTAGGACTTCCTAAGATTAATGATCGAATGCAGTCCACTCAACGTCAAGATTAATCCATCTCGATGCTGGACATTGTAGCCAGTTAGGAATGTATCCTTCATTGCTCGCTGGGCTTTTTGCATTGAAAAATAGGACTGGGATTAGAATCCCCATTGGTGTGTCCTAGCCCAGACTTTTTTTGTTCTTTTCCTAGGCCTCAAACCTCCACCCATAGTTTGGCTGGCTGCAGCTCTGAGATCATCTTTGTTGGATCACTTGAGGATCATATTTACACCATCACAAATCTCCATGCAGTGACTCTGGAATGAAGAGTGTCAGAGGTTTCTAGAATCATAAGTTACTTGTCAGCCGAGTAGAGTTTTTGCTATCCACTCTGTGTAGGCATGAAGAGGTAATCTAAATGGCCTGTCCGCGGGAATAAATAGGCGCAGCATGATGACGACAGTCCCACTGTACTCAGACCCCTCAGTCATTCTGTCTATGATGCAAAACAGGAACCTGTGAAGGACTCCAGCATGCATCTCTTGATTGACATGGAAAAGGGATTACAGGTATGAAAAAATTCCTTGGTACTGGGGATCGAACTCATGCCCTTGCGGTTCTGAGCAGGAACTAGAACCACTGTGCTATATCCTTGGCCTGAGAAATATCTTCTTTTCATCTCATTATTTACTTTATCTTCAAAGGTTAGGACTCTCAATCACAAATAGTATGATTAAAGTACTGTCTCAGCTTTAGTTTTTAACATGTTAAAATAAGTATTTGTAACAATCATTATATTTGATAAGCTTTATGATTTATGTAGAAGAACAAAGGATTTTTTTAAACAAAAATACAGATATCATTAGTAAGAAAAGAACCATTGTACGTTTTAGGGTAGTTGATATTGTCTGGAGCTTTGTTGAGTTCCTTGTAGCACATAACTCTTACAACAAACCTGGTGCACAATTGTTATTACTATTTTATGGAAAGAGAAACAAGACTTTCAGAGTGTAAACTCTGTATGACAGAGTTAGCAAGAATGAAGTGGGTGCCTGAAGCCAGACTTTACTCAGCCCAGGAACCATGCATGCCAGTGGCAGGACTCTGCCATTTAAGGGACCACTGAAGCCCAGTTCCAGCTGCCATGAACTGACCCAGGACTGTGGAAATGATTATAATAGTGAAGAATAATGATAATGTAATGTGGTGGGTTCAGGGCTTCTTTATAGAATTTTACTTTTTTACCTGCAGTTTTTCGAATTTTAGATTCTCAAATTCAAAATCAAATGAAAGCCCAGCATGTTGGTACATGCCTGTAATCCCAGCATTCTGGAGGTTGTGGTGGGTGGATCATGGTGATTTTGAGCCCAACATGGACTACATAATGAGACCCTACCTCAAAACAAAAGTCAAAGCAAACATATGGGAAGTATCTCCTAATGTTTAGGAGATGACCATTTAATGAAATGCCTGAATTCATCTGGCATGAGTATATGCACAAATCTCTTTCTTTCTCACTCTCTCTAACTCTCCATCTCCCTCTCTCTCTCTCCCCTCCCCCATGAAATAGCTTTACTCAAAAATTGGTTTTACAGGGGCCAGGGATTTAGCTCAGTGGTTCTGGTGCCTGTCTTGCAAGCACAAGGATCCCCCAGTAACCACATACAATACTGGGTGTGGAGACTCCCACGTACCATAGTGCTGGGTGTGGTGGCTCATGACTGTCATCCCAGCACTCAGGAGGCAGAGGCAGGAGGATTGCTGTGATATAAATTAGAGGCTGAGCTCAGGGCCAACCTGAACTATAAAGTGAGACCCTGTCTCAAAAAAAAAAAAAAAAATAGTGTTACAGTTCAGACCACAGGCCAGGTCCCCTCTATCTTTTCTTCTCTACTTTTCAGAATATATATGAAAAGATAATCAATTCTCTTAGATAAGTGGTGGTATATTACTTTGATCAACACAGATCAATGACCTGCTCCCCAAATAAGTCTTCTAATCAAAAGTCAAAACTCAAATTCAAAATTATGGTGCATAATTTCAAATATTTCAAATCTTGAGAAGGTGAAATGTTATTGTGCAAATTGAATTATAGTACTTTAAGTACCGGAAAGGTTTGTATATGGGCCACCTGGTTATACCTTTCTCTGAGTAATTTTCATCACAATGCCATGGAAGAATTAATTTCGTATTTGTAGTATTTCTATGTATCTGCAAAGCTCTCATCGTGATCAAACAGGAATCTTTCAGAACAAAGTCAGTTAGACCAAGTGTTAATGAACTAATCCGAAAGTAGATCTAATCAGGCATCTGTATGCATCTCTTCATGAAGATTATCTGCGTACAACTGAGTTAAAATGGATATAGAGATTTTTTTCCTTTAATCTGATACACAATTCTGCCTAGGGAGCTGAGGCTTCATTGAATATATCTCTATGCTTTTTCATTTTCATTTTATTTTTTCTGTGTCTCTTGCTATATGATAATTTAATTTATAATCATTTTAGCATGGAATTCAGTGATTTAACTGCCATACTTTGATAATGTAATACATTTTAAACTTTTCAGAAAGACACAGTATAAGTGGAAGGACTCTCCTGGAGGATACTGTATTTTTCCACATGAAAATCATTATAGTCAAAGATCACAAACACTATCTAGCAGATAGTGAACAAGGATCAAGAAAGGATACTTGACTCTGGAAATAGTTGTCAGTCAGACTGAGTCCTACGGGTTGAGTGCCCCAAATCCAGAGAAGCAAAGTCCACAATCCTCCAGTCTATGAAACTTTTGAGTGAGGGAATGATACCACATGTAGAGAATTCCACATGTGACAGGTCAAAGTCAAGATGTGGGTCACTGTACACAAACTTTGTTTTACACATAAAATTATTAAAATGTAGAATTGCATTCAGACTGTGTACATAAGGGTGTATTTGAAACTCAAATTTTTGTATTTGGTCTTGGGTTCCACCCCAAGAAATCTTATTATTCATATGCAAATAGTGTAAAGACCCTGAAATTTGATATATTCAACTTGTATAATACAATCTAGAAATTTGAATTAGACTTTATTTTGCTCTGCTTTCTCTCTCTAAGTAGATGGCTTATTATATGTAAAACAAGAGTTTTCATGAGGTTCTTGTATTCTGTCCAGTAAATATATCAGAGTCAAGAAGAATTCAACTTTTATAAAGCTTGAGAATATATTCCTTATTTTAGACTTTAATATAAAGTGGCAACAATGTGTTTAAAATATGATTTCTTTGAGTATTTTTAATTAATGTGCTTCTGCATTCAGTGATCATTGATGACCCAGTGTGTACAGAATAGTACAGAGATACATAAATTAGAGTTCTTAATTCAAACTAGCTGAAGCAATAATGCTCTGAAAAGCCACAGAAGCAACATTGAATTGTGATGCTGAGTACTGATAGCTTAGAGTTGGAACAAACACACAATAGGCACTTTCTGAATGTTTATGAAATTAGTGAAGAAAATGCAATGTTATGGACACTCGTGCAGGCTGTGATGAAAACAGATGAGTTAGGTTCCCTTGCTCGTTATGGAGAAGCCCGGGATGAATTATGAAAGGAAAGTAGGCAGAAGAGAAAAGCGCCTATGGTGCATAAAGGGCAGACGGGCAAGTCCATCAATTCAGGGTTTTTGCAGCAACAAGTATAGAACCAAGAACCCTGAGAATTAGGGAAAAAAATACTAATGCTCTTTAGCATCAGAAAGGGCAATATAGTATGAAAATTACAAAGAAGAGATGGAATTTTCCACCAGTTGTGAAGAATGTCCCTGCCATTGCTGATATTGCTGAGCTTTGTCCATTTAATCACGTTCTACTTTTGGTCATGATTTTCAAGTACCCATTATTTATTTTATCTATCACTTGAATTTTTGTTCTTCCCATTAGTAGCTTCCCAAACTTAATGTTTGTTCATTTTTAACACAAGAACCAAATATTTACAGATGAGCAAGCCAGAGAAAATAACATAAAAAGTTAACAATTCCAGAGAGAACATTGAAATAAATCAGCCTTTTGTTCATCTCTCTTTTTAAAAAATACCATGGCCTTATGGTGTGATTTTCATCTCCACTTTTAATTATATGAATCCTTTCATCTGTGATTCCAAAGTACTTTACAGATCCTTTATGTGAATTTGGAATTGAGCCATATGTGTTATTCTTACTTTACAAATAAGGAAGTGGATGTTATTTAGCAAGTGTCCACCTAGACAAACTCACTGTAGAATTTTGGACTTCTAGAAGCTTCCATTCCCTCACAGTTCCACTGTCCTCCTTGTGGTAGTATTGACAGGCTCCATTCAGTTTCTGTAGTTTGGACGAGTGATAGCCCCTTCAGCTTCAGCAGTTCCCTGGAGAAATGGGTTCCTCCGTGGAAGGAGTAGAAGCTTCTGGAAGGTCAGACAGTTCCCACTTTTTAGTTGTCGATGCTTTCTTTACTATAGCTTGAGGTGTGGGAGGGTGTTTTAGGGAAGAGTTTATGGAGGATGTTGTGAGCTATGATGAAAAGTTAATATTTTATAAAGTTAGTATGATAAAAAAGTATTTCATATGGGAAAAAAAATTCTGCTGCCTTCAAGCAAGTGAATAGATGTCAGTAGATATGAAAGTATTGAAACTGGTGAAAAGGCTGTTCTAAATGCCTTAGCTTGAAATGTGAGAGAGCAACATCTGCGTAATGCATAGTAGATAGTTATTGATGTTATTCAAGAGGCAGACCCAACAGAAGTGAGTGATTAATTGGATATCAAATTTAAGGGAATCAAAGACACTATCTAGTTGAAGGGCTGGGTATTTTACTGAGATAGGAGCTTGCAGATTGAACCAGGTTAGTAGAGAAACAAAACAAGTTTATTTTCTCCAATATTTTACGTTACTCACTAGTCATGTTATATATTTAATACAAATGTTGAACCATTAGATATTTCTGAAGTTAAAAAATACATTTCAAATCTTTATAATAAGAAAAGTGTTATTTCACCTCAGTATTTCCAAACTTCATTTCATAGGAACTGTTTCAAAGCAGAGTTTGGCAAATGTCTGCTACTGTGTAGCCCACAAATTTGAAATGCTTCCTACATCATTATGTGATTGGGGAAAAAATGTTATATAACAAAACGTGTTTGCTTACACATAGGAGATACATAAAATTTAAATGTGGTTTTCAATACATTTGAAATTCAGTGTTAAAATGCAGGCTCGACTGTTGATGTGTTTGGATATAGGTGCTTTTTATTTACACGGCAAAGCTGAGTGGTTGAAAGAGATCTTATGATCCAGAAACTCCAGAATATTTATTACCTAACTCTTTACAGAAATGTTAACAGCTCCTATGCTAAATGATTGTTTTCTATTCTGGTGTGTTGATCCTAATTTTTTTAAAACCCACTTTTTAAATTAAAAATATATAATAAGATCATGATTTTAGGGATCTTTGGTTGGTTTGCAGATTTATGAACTGTGTCAACTACCAGATGCACCCTTATACAACTTATTAATGCATTTAATTAGTATTGACTTTTTCTGATATTTACAATACCTGAGCAACATGAAAGTGCATTTCAAGGAAGGTATCATTAATCCAGGTGGAAGATAAAATAGAGATGACATCTTAGCTGGGTTTATCTTTACACTAACATTTAAAAAATATAATAGTAAATGCTTCTCTAGGCAGCTTCAAGTTGCAGTATCATTAGTAATGCAATATTTCATTTTAGAGTAAACTTTACTAGAAAGTGTTAGCTGGGGAGGTGGGGCTGTGTGCCACATGATGGCCATTATAGCTCAAATTGGCTTGCAGTCATGCTTCAACTTATTTGCTTTTTTAAAAAAAATAACTTTAGCCAACCAACCATGATAATAACTATTTTTCAAGTAGCAGCACATAGCACTTTCAGGATTATACGTAAGGCTTGTTACTGTGTGGCAGTTTTTCTACGACATACAAAGCCTCACACCTTTATATACACTGGCTCACTTAGCTTAAGGTAATATTGGCTATTGGAAAGTTTATCAGATATTGATTCTTTCTCAGCATGCTTCTTCAGTCAATAAACTATGCCTAATCCAATAAGCATATTGCCATTTGACTTGCAGTTTTGAATCTATTGACTTCTGCTAAAAAAAATAAAAAAAGGTCTCTTTTGTGTCAGGTCTTCACTAAAAACCACCATTGTCATTTGTATATGAGTGACATAAGTCTAAGATGTCTATGAATATGGATTCTTACACCATAAAATACAAGTCTCAAGGTAACAACAGTTTTTTTGTTGTTGTTCCACTGGAGGTAAAATGTAGCAACTTTTAAGGCTGTTGCTTTGATTCTTTTAATCTTACTATTTTATCTATATTGAAAATTTTAGTAACATCAGAGCAACTGAGATGTGTTTATGTGTATTTAAAAAAAAAAAAAGAAAGAAAAAGGATGACAGTGTGGACATTAAGAATGCCTTGTACAGATGAGCTACCTGTAGTTCTCTAGCCCGAAACTCCTCGCTACTGTGAGCACTTGTTCATTTTCCCAGTCTCTAATATATGCCAACCTCTTTTTCCAGCATGGAGTGTCTTTCTACACAGGAGTTAGCTTTACTCCTTATCCTTTAAGCAAATCCAAAATGTAAAATCCATTTGGATGGAGTGAACAAATTTGTACTGTGCTCCTGTACGGTATACAGGAACACAATGGAGTGCCATTTTCCACACATTCTTTGGTCTCCAATTTTATTTCAGTCCTGAGTTGTTAGAGTGCTTTTTTGAAGACCCCAGTCATTCATGGGCATATTCTCTGGCTTTTCTGCTTCTCCCAGTCTCATCTAAGAAGGCTGCGTCTTTATTACGTCCACTACCAGCTTGTTCCGACTGACCCTGTCAAGTGTGGCAGATGACTGAAGTTAGAACATTGACTGAGATCATAAAGAACCAAGAGTTAGACACTGTGGAATATCTACTGTGTCTCATGTGTCATTTCTTTGTTCTAGTTAAAACCTATGAAGGAAAGTATTTTTTTTTTCAAAGTTAAGGTCAAAGGGGCTTTGTTTTTGCTGCTGTTGAGCAACAAATGCATATGTAAGCCTGACCTTAAGTTGGGCACATCTAGCTTAAAGTCTGTGCTTTTTCTCCCTCACTTTTCTATGTCATCTGTCTTTCCCTACTAAAGAGATAATGTACAGAGAAGCATAGAGGTAAGGATTAGATTTTAGAGAAAATAGACTCAGAAATTGAGAACCAAGAGAGACAACCAAGACAGAAGCAAAATTATAAGAAGAAAATGATAGTAGTTATCAAAAAAGCCATGGAGTATGGAATTTCTGAGAGAGAAAAAAAATTTACTATCATGGCTGAGTTGGGTGAAATGGGCCTTGTAAAAAGACCTAGCAACTGGGCTAACAGGTAGACTTTATTGTGTGTCTGTTCTGCACTTGTCCTTGGTCTCAGCGAACTGTCCCAGGAGAGCTCTGGTACTCTCTGAAGAGAGCTAAGGCCATGGCCCTCTCAAATAGCAAGCATCTCCAGCACCTCTCCACTCTGCGTCATGGACTTACTCTTCGCAGAGTGTTTCCTTTCAGCAAGAAAGAGACATAAAAGAATAGATCTCTCCACTTAATGGGCCAACTAACTGAAAGTAGAATGCCTGTTTTTTTCTAGGCAGCATTTCTTTGAAGTTGGTGTGTTTCGATGCTCTTGTGGGGAGCTGTACTGTAGCTGTTCCCTGTGTTTCCTGAGGCAACCTTGTGAGAGGTCCAGAGAATTGTAACAAGTGCCTTGCCTTTCTCTACACCTGAAGATTAATGTGCTAGTAAAAACTTTATGAACACTTAATCATTCATAGCCAAACCTACTGGGTCTTCTGAAGCTAAAAGCTTTAGCATTCATAATTAACAGATAACAGACTAAGACCAGGTAATTGTGGAAGTGACTTCCCACAAATTTTAATAAATGCTTTCCTTTTCTTTATATAGCTTGTGAACACATGAAATTTGGACAGAAGTATACTTTGTTACTTATAAAAATCAAGAGAAGTAGTTATCACCATTCCTAAAATGTGAATGAAATTTGAATCATAAGTTGTCTTTTTGAGATTTCTTTTTTGTACTAAAATGAAAACAATTACTACTTCTGTTAGCAGTCTTATGTAAATAGATTGCAACACCTTATAATTACTGAAACTATTTGTTGTACCACACTCCCATCTCGTTATATCACCCCTTCCTTGCAAAACCATATACATTTATTACTATAATGAATTCATTTGCTAAGGCTGTTGTGATATACTGAGTAAATAATATACTACATATTGCCTTTAAGATATCACAATGACTTGCAGTCTGGGTGAGTTAATGGAGATTCATTGTTCTGGGTTTGTGGAAATTCCAAATCCAAGATCAAGTGTCTGCAAGGCTGAGTTCTTCCAAATATTGTGAGGACTCATCTGTTCCAAGCTTGCCTCCTGGATTCTGCTGGTCTAATGGTCACCTCTAATATTCTTTGGCTTCTGTTGGATCATCCTGACCTTACTTGCATCTTGCATAGTGTTTTCTCTGTGTCTCTCTGTTCCTCTTTCCCTAAGGACACTAGGGATATTGAGTCAAAGGCCCAACCTGTTCCAGGATGGCCTCATGTTTTCTCAGATGACTTCATCTGCACTGATGGATATCCAAATACAGTCATGTTCTGAGGTACTGTTGATTATGAACCTCACATGCAAATTATGGCAAAAGAGACATGGTTCAACCCACAACCAATAGTTCTGGCCATTCTGTGATATCCAAGTGGCTCTTAAATTCCAAATATGAAAGGTTTTTTCTTTTCCAAATTTTATTGGAAAGGTCTTGGTACATCTTCCATCACCATATATGTGCTTCAGAGCATATTGAACTGGCCTGTACCACATGGTCCCATGATTTTTAAGAGAAAAGAAAATAGTGGACACTCTAAAATGGGCAAAATAATGGGTCTGCTAGGAGGTGACTCATGTCCTCTACAAAAACTTTCTTAGCTAAAATAAGATATATACATCTCCTAAAACGAAAGATGTAGAGAAGTTCTATCTTTGTGACAAAAAGTGGAACCAGAAATGTTGAGGAAGAGGGTACTGTTATCTAGATGTCTGTAGATGTAGATCACTTTAATAAAATCTGGACCTCTCTTAGGAAGTTTTGCGGAGATTTATAGCTGTCTGGCTAAATAAGGCTGTTTTCCCAGGTCCTGAGATGTTAAGTCATTAATTAAGGCTCCCTTTCTGTCTCTTCCTCACACAAGAAGAGTTCATTGCTACAGTGGAAATGAAAGGTACATCGATATGAGTAAATGGTACTCTGGTTCAGATTTCCAGCGGGTATTTGTTCATTAAACTATCATCAATACCCTTGCACAATTGGCCATAGTATAAGGCTGAAAGAACATGTATATGGGACTCCCTCTGATTGACTGACTGATTGATTGATTGTAGAAAAGAGACTCTCAGTGATAATGCAACAGGGCTGTGATCACAGGAGCTTCTATGCAGACACAGTCTCTCTACAATCTCTAACCAGAGGAAATTTCAAAGTGAATATCCAATTTAGCCCTTCCTTTCCCAAAATGTCTCCCACTCTCTCCCACCATATCATCCTACTTTTCTTCTCAGTGGGACAGATTGTCATCAGATGTTTTCTTTATGTGTCTGCTTGTTGCTTACCCTCCCTGCCTTTTGTTTCATGCGCTCCTTCTCTTTTCCACTCAAGTGTAAGTTTGAGAAGTCTGTTACCTATCTTAGCCTCTTCACTGATAAATCCAGTGCAGAAAAGAATGCCTGTCTCATACAGAAGGAAATAACGTCCTGGAAGAATAAATAGAATAAGTGTTGCATTTAAGATAATAACAAGCATTATAGGAAAAGGCAGGAAGTTGGAGATAATCATCTATCACTGTTAAGATATGGGTAATGGGAACTGGAAGCTTACAGGATAAACATTTATAATGTTTTCAAAACAGCCTATTTTTCTTTTCTAGATTTCATAGTACATGTATTCCTCCTAGGACTCTTATGACAACATATATTTATTATGAAATTATGTTCATTTGTCTTACTTTGTAGAAACAATACATTTTATATTGAAAAATATATGCTCTCTCATTGCAGCATTTTTTTCCAAAGGGTTCATGGTGTAAAACTTGTCCTCTGTGGATTTGAGCATGATTTTGGGTACAGGAATTTGGACATAAACTAGTAATTGAAGTGCTTCCTTTCTAAATTGTTTCGTGTCTAGTTTTATTACTGATCCTTTTTTAGCAGAGAAGTGCATATGCACTTATGGAAACACCTTGATTAAAATAATCTTTTAAAAGAAATATTTGAGTATTATTTGCCTTTTATAGTACAGTTTCTTACTAGTAAACAAGTTTTTCTCCTAGTAAAGAGTAGCAGAAATACGTGTCTAGAGATTCAAAGACCACCTATATGAAAACCACTGATTCTTAGAGCTGTCCTTGAATTACAGACGGAGAAATCATGTAAAGTGATGCTCAGTTCATGTGGGTGGTTTAGGAAGATTGCTGGTTCTGGGTATTCCTAGGCATCTCCTGTCACTTTGTCTCAACACAGTGTAGGGCCATGTGGTAGATTTTGTGCGCAGTGTGAAGCTTCTCTAATTTCTCCCTGAGAAGTCATTTCTTAGCTGCTACCTTAAGACATTCTAACATAGTTAAGACTCACTTTTTGGAACTTCAAGATTAGTGCTATTAAACTTTACAGTTTAGCAGGATATCATCACATTGTGACTCACGTAATTGGCATCCCCTGCAGTTGTGCAATATGGGATCTAAATTGAGGTTTAAATGATCCAGAGTGTGAGCAATGGAACACATAGAGTCTTTGAAAGCAATGGCACGTGTTCATGCTTCTAGTCACCCTCCACGGGTCTGACTGTTCTCTTAGCTTCTAATGTGTGCCTGCTTTATGGGCTTCATCACTGTCTGTCTCCTCTGCAAGGCTGAAAGGATCTTAGAGCCTGTCTCATGACAATTTTGCTACAGTGCAATGTCTCACTGGCTGTATGCAAAATGTTGCCTTTGCTTATTATTCATGAAAGTCATTCTGCCCCTTTCTAGTTATGAAGTGTTGTTGTGATAGATTTCCTGACCTTGAGAGGTTGTGTAGCCAAAATGACATCATACCACATTTTGTGTCTCTGTTTCTTGACTCAATACATGGTCTTTAATTACTGCTGCTTCTTCAACCTTGAGGAACACGTGGCAGGGTTATCAGTTGTTATATCTGACAGTTTGAAAATAGACATTGACCATAATATTTTCAATTAAAGGCTTCTATTTATTTGCTTCTCTAATCAATTTTATATGATAAATTAAAGTTCTACAAATACATTTAATAAATTTTACTGCATTTAATATTATATTTCATGACAATGATAATTAAAGTCGCTGCTTTTTTATGATAAAATCCAATAAGGTAGCACTACTCTACATAGAAATTAAGAAAATTATCATTGTATTATTTCAGTGAAAAGAACTCTCTGTTAGAAAAATATGATCAAATTTATAATAATCAGTAAGAAGTCAAATTGTATCTAGATCTTCTGATATCTAAATATTAGAATAACTATTCCTCTGGAAGTTTGTGGTCAAAGGGAGAAAAATTTTATCAACTGATTTTTAAACTGATCAGATAAATTGAATAATTAATATTACTCCTTTTTTGTAAAGTTTTCCTTTTCTGTAGTTCATTATCAGTGTCCTATTTCTTACACAGACCCAATTTTGAATCATGAAGTCTTAAATACATACATACCTTGTATATCATCAGTTATCACTGGCTCTGATATTACAGGATACAGATGGGCTTGATGAGAAATTGGTTTTGTACCAAGCTAGATGAAATGTAGTTTCTATAAGTTATTCAGCTTTCTGTTCTCCAGTACATCTAAACAACAGTCTAGAATCAATAAGGACCAGAAACTTCCTAAATTCTTGTTCAATGACTCTTATAATCACAGGTTTACAGTTGTGTGTCTTTTGTTGTTGTCATTTATTTTATCCTCAGTTGTCTTCAGTCTGAAAAATGTATCATGTTAGTGTCCAAGCCTTATTTTTATTAGAGAAATTATCAAGACTGCAGCTTGATAACTGGTGAGAACTAAGTTCTACTCTTGGTCCTGCCCCTAAAAAATTGCAAGTCAGATGTGCACATGACCAGTAGAATATTTCCCAAACAGATCATCAAGGAACATTTTTATAACATGGGTCTCTAGGTCAGCCCTACCCACCATCGTGCACTGAACTGGAATCCTCAAGATAGTGCCCGAGAGGGAAAACTTTTTTCATCTCTTTCAGTAATTCTGCCACTGTCACACTGGAGACTTGTACTCAGAAACTGATGAACCAGAACATCTCTCACTTTTCCCATCTTTACTCTTCCACAAAAGTGATTTTTATTTTGTACTTTTAATTCAATAGACCAGTCCAGTCCCTGAAGTGGGCAGAACATTTTTTCAGACAGTTTATATGTTCCTGACTTATTTTAATGATGTACTGATAAATTATGGAATCAAAAAATCTTAGAGGTAGAAGGATACTTAAAAATTATTCACTTTACCCCTTTGTTCTCGACATAAATCCCCTCTCAATATTATTTGCAGATGATCTTAATCTCTCTGTGTATAAGACTTCTCCAAACTGAGAGGATTTAAGCTATTTTTTTCTTTATTGTGAAACTTTCAGCAAACTGTTAATGCCAGAGGTTCTGATGAACACTATTGATGTGGTCTGCCTGGAGACACCTAAGTGAGTAAACATAGGAGCTGTCTGTCAGAGGTACACAGACAAGTGACGAGGCAGCTGGGAAAGAGCATCATTAGCTGGTGAAAGGAAAAGCACCAAGAAAAGACGAATGTATATAGAAGAAACATTTTAACTAGTCTTAAAAGGGAAGGAGACATTCTGTAGAGTATGACAGATACTATGAAAAAAAATAATTCATTGGAGTTTAGGATAAGGTAACTTGAGAGGCAGTTAATGCTATTATGGTACATCTCACCCATTATAAGGAGCTGAATGAGACTGCACCTTCTAGTAAGCTGTAGTAGTGTTCCACAGATTCTAGAAATGAAGACGTGGTTCCTTCTCCAATTTTAAATATACTAAAATTGTGCAAAAGACCTATATCCTGTTTCAATATATAATTTTGGAAGGGAATAGGCCCAGTCTACCATTGTCTTTGCAAACAAGACAGAGTAATTGATCAGTACAGAAGGCTTGAAATCTGACTAGTTCCAGTTATATATTTCATATCTGAAGACACTGAAGCTTGGAAGCTTGCACAAAGTCACAACTTATTAAAATCTAGGCACTTTTGTTGCCACCCTAATATTCCAAGTCAATACTCTGTGCTCTGATTCAGTACTGATTTTAAAAAGAAGGTCCAAACTTCATGCTTATTTTATTTCTTTTTTTACATTCCCATCTCCTGCTATTTAATCCATTTCTAAGGGCTGACTACACAGTTGCTACAGATATTTGTGGTCAAACCAAGATGGATAAACATAAAAGGATGTGGGAAATCTATAGGATATCACTTAATTTATTAAGCAAATTGCTCATTATCTGCTTCACATGACCTGCTATCTTCTGTAGATACTTATCATAGAATGAGAGAAGAAAAATCAGGATAAACGTGCAACAGCTGTCAATGTTAAATAATCCTCTAAAGCCGTGAGAGCCTTCATTTGCTTTCGAGTTGTGACATATGGTCAGAAATGGCTTGAAGATTTATTGTGTCTTCTCTGTTGGATGAGATTCAAAATATACTTTAAGAAAGCCTCCATCCTTCATCATCCTTGAAAAGATCCTTCAGAACTCATAGAGCATGTAGAATGCAGACAGAGAAGGATGAGCTTCACATGCCTAAGAATGACACGCTCTGATTGGAATTGCCAGCCTACCACAGAAAATCATGGGGAAAAATGCATCTTTTTGTACTGACACTAGACTTCTAAAAACACTGACATCTTCTTGACCTAAAAAAAAAAAAACCCTGGTGTGGATAGTACTTTTGAATTACTCTTGTTCAATCTATAGCAGAATGGGAAGGTGGGTTTTAAAAATTATGATTTCAAAAGTTGTCATTGTGTTCTATTGTTTGAATTTAACCTTAAGGATTAAAAGAGTAAGAAATCTGAGCTTGCCAGTGGATTCTAACTTCCAGAACTTTGTTAAAAAAAACTCACTAATTGTTTTACAAAATAAAGAATAAAAAATAAGTGCTGAGTCCATATAAAGGAAAGAGCAGAAGAACAACTTGAGTAAAACATTACAATAAGGCGGTCACCTTATTTAATAAACTCTCCGTGGTTCACATAGCAATAATCAAGCTGTCTGTGTATATAAGAAAAAAAAAGAATCAAAGGGAAAAAAATCCCCTAGAGTGACTTCATGGGTAATGGCTGTACATCAATTTCACCTGTGTCCTTCCCTTTTCTTGTCCCTCACCTCTGTCCCATTTCTGCTGTACTTTTTCTGCTGTTTGCCTCCTAAGGCTTCAAAATACAGTGAAACCTATTTCTAAAGCCTTTGCGACATAGGACAGCTTGTGTATAAATCATTTTATTTAGGAATTAGGACAATCTTTCTTGTTTGAAGTAGAATAAATTGTGCTCCAATTTCAAGTACTTATGATAAATACTTTGTACTTCACCCTGAATGTTTTGCTGCATAAATCTCTCTGGTTATCATATTCTGGGGTAACTTTCAGATTAGAAATTGAATGATATACTATACAATCTATAATTTCTTTTGGAAAAATACCTAATTATCTCTTATTCAGAATGGGTTATGTTCTGTTTGGTAGCCCTGGTGTTAGAGACCCATGCTGGGGATTTCTTGAACAGGAATGAAGGTAAAAATCTATTTAGTGGCAATTTACCCAAATGGCTTCTACCCCTCATCTGGTAGACCAGAAAGAAGACCAAATGAATAGGGATTATGTTAAATTTGCAGAGCTGGAAACCTGAACATTCAATTGTTCTTACAGTTTGTGCATACATACTTTTGCTAGTGTGATTTAATTACTAGATCTGCTTGAAGGTAAAACATTCTTGCAGGTAAAGTTAAAGGTCTCTACTGTTTCTGTACTTTGTGATTTGTTGTTGGCAATGACCCTTTATCAGACTTTATTGTAGACATCTCATTAGTATTAGCCATGCTAATCTGTACCAATGTTGAACTTTGTCGATTGAAACAGAGACAGTATTAGGGCCTGAATGACAACAGCTCTAATTAACCTGAACCACACACTGGAACAGTTTTGAGATAATGTTGCCATGTAAGTGAACTGTGGTACGTGGGTTCTTTTTTACTATTATTCTTTTTCTTTTTTCACTAATAAATGGAGGCATGCTCATCCCAAGCAGGTCTGCTGTCAATCCTTGGACACACTAGTTTTTGTTGCTATTATTGTTGCTGTTGTTGAATCACCGGAGGCTTTTGCCTTCACCTCTCTTTGCCCTCCAGCATTCTTTGCCTATACAAATCTCTGAAATCTGACGGTGTAGCTATCCCTTTGTACTTTGTATAGAGAGGTTTACATGCATATTCTTTGCTTCAGTATTTTGTTTCTTTCACAGATGTAACCGTATAGAATTATTTTGAGTGTTTACTCTTTTCTCAACAACTTTTCAAGTAGAACATGAGTTCTTTGTGTGAGGGCTTTGTCCAGCCTGCTAAGTGTTACAATTCCAGAATCCAACACTATCATTTCCGATTCTTGGCAATACAGAAGATTGCAACTCCTGAATTTCTAACCAGGAAGTCCAGGAGTTGCAATCTTCTATGTTGCTCATGTTACAGAAGATTTAAAAAATAGTTCCATTTGTTTTTCTATTATTTATAATTTGAGTGTGATTGTCTACTCACTAGATGACAGTGGGGACTGCAAAGGGATGGGTGTAGTCCTGTTTTCTGAAAGAATATATAAAGCAGTTGAAAACTGGGCATGCAAAGGGAGGAATAAATGAAAGAATAAATGATACAAAATAATTGGTGTTTTATGATGGAGAACCAAACAAGTCTTTCATTCTTATATTTTGTTACAGTAATACTATGGATCTAATGGTAATTTCACATGAATTAAAATTCATCTTTTAATGTTAACTGAGTTCTAATTCTTCCCAACTCAAATCCAAATCTGCTCCATGATGTCATTTTATTTATAAAATATTTATAAAGTATTCTAATTTAACTAATGAAAAAAGGGAAAGAACAGAGGTACAGTAATTTTCATAATGTTATACAGCTGTCAACATAAAGTGCCAATGAAGGTTCAGATCCATATTTTCCAAATGCAAATGTTGAACATTATATACAAAATTACTTCTCATTTCTCCCTCATATATGCTCTGCAAAATGCTAAACCTTTAACCTTTATGTAGGAGAATTTGACCTTTGGTTAATTCTTTACCTTTGATCACCTGGTAATGTTATGCAAAGTTACCAAGCCTGTTGTACTTTTTTTCCATAGCAATACATGAATTATGAGTAAATTATGAGTATGTGGCAGTGCTGCCATGATGTTGACTATCCTTCTATGTGGGGACTTGCAAATAGTGTGCCTCACACTCAGGAGAGTTTTTTCCATGGGCTTACAAAAGGAGAAGGATAAAATTGAGCACTTCTAGGACAATGGCTACAACGTGAGACTACAATGTCAAGTGAAATAAAGCAGACACACAAACTTCAGTATTCGATGATATCTCTCATAAGAGAAACCTAAGTATAAAGAAATTAAAGACAAAATTTAAAAAGATAAGAGGAAGCAGGGATATAAATGCTTTTCAGGTGGAAAGGGATCAAAAGATGCAGTTAGGAGAGAAGCAAAGGTAAGGTAAAAATTATAAAAATGTACATATACCAGCTTCCCTCAATTATGTACTGCAAACATCTTCTAATGGAAGAAAAAATTAAGATGCAAAAAAAAAGTATATACAATATGAACACCCAGGAGGCACAAGATGACTGACCCACCTGAACAGCTGTACAGATTGCTGTAGAGAATCCTGCAAGAATTATGTTTTGCTGGGCTGTGATTCTTGCGTGTGAGCTTTTAAGTGTCCAATGCCAGGCAAGTTAGCCTGGATGGGGAATGGAATACAAGAACCCTCGAGAAAACTAAATGTGTTTCCACACATGACCAACACCTACCTAGATTAGTCCAAATCTTAATGGCTGCTTGCTTACCTTTATTAAATGAATTTGGGGTTTGAATTTAAAGAAGCATAGCTTCCCATACTTTAATCACAATTATGCATTTAATATATTTACTCCTGTGCTCCATATGAGACTTTTGAATGTAATTTCTTTCCTGAAAAAATAATGCCGAATTCATTGTAGTTAAATATCCTCCTAGCACCTGAAGATTTAATATGTATTATTATACTGAAGCAGCAAACTGTAATTTTTGGATTGGAGACTGGAGATTGCAAGAAATGTTTTTACAATTAATTTTTAAGAGCTATTTAGTTTCCTATAGTACTGTGTAGCTTCAAAAATACACATTTTTAACATTCATAGCAGTCAAAACAAATACAGAGATGAGTGTGATATTCAGCAATACACATAGCATCAAAGAGCAGACATAATATACAGATAATGGGAAAAAAAATGACTAACTCAAACTAATAGGAGTATTAATACCTAATGTAAACTGTCTAGGAAAATTTCTTTTTCTTTTTTCTTTTTTTTTAGGTTTTTTGAAACAGGGTCTCGCTTTGTGGCTCAGGCTGGCCCTGAGCTCAGCCTCAAACTCACATCACAGCAATCCTCCTGCCTCTGCCTCCCGAGTGCTGGGATTACAGGTGTGAGCCACCACGCCCGGCACTGTGGTATGTGGTACTGGTTGCTGCTGGGGTGAGTCTCCACGCCCAATATGGTATGTGGTTACCAGGGATCGAACCCGGGTCCTTGTGCTTGCAAGACAGGTGCTGGAACCACTGAGCTAACTCTCTGGCCCTAAGAAAATTTATTGTGTGTGTGTGTGTGTGTGTGTGTGTGTGTGTGTGTGTGTGTGTTATCTTTATTGGTGCATTATGAATACACATCATAATCATGTTCAACATTGAGAGTTTGTACCAGAATATGACATGACTTGATTCTCATTTTTCCCTTTTCCCCCCCGCCCTGCAATCCCCCACCCCCTATATACAGAATCTTTGTTTTCTTTTTTCATTATTACCGTATTTGTTTTCCCCTCATTATTTACCCTTACACTCTCTTTCCTTTTAAATATTTTCTACTTCACAATATCAACTATACATACTACAACTCATTTACAACTTCATTTTAGGACAATTTCTAATTAATGCACTTTCACTATGCATGGACTGGGAAGGTTCATTGACTTAAATGAAAATAAAATTTAGTTTATTTAGCTATTGTGAATATTTAGCTATTGTGAACTATCAAATAAAATGATTATTAAGCACTTTAATATTTCCTTCCTAGTGTCACTAGACCTTTTTTGTTTTTGTTTTTGTTTTTTGTTTTTTTGCTTGCTCTAAGGGGAGATTTCTTAGACTTGGTTCTTCACATTTGCCCAGTTGTTATTTTGTACTTTTTTCATTCCTAATGCTCTTGTAATGCCATGTTTTATTGTGTTGTTTCTTGTTAGATAAAGAAGAAATTCTGAACCTTTCTTTTGTATTATAGCATTTAATTCTATGATTTTCTCCACATCAGCTGCTATTTACAAAACCCAATGTGTTGTATTTGTTTTATTCATTTTAAAATAATTTCTGTTTAACCTTTAGCTGTATTGTTTGATCTATACATTATTTAGAAGTGTGCTGTTATGGGCTGAGGATTCTGCTCAGTGGTTTCTGTACCTGCCTTACAAGCACAAGGGCCTGGGTTCCATCCTTGGTAACCACATGCAACAAACATGGAGTGTGGTGACTCAAAACGCCCACAAGTAATCAGGGCCACATACTACAGTGCTGGGCATGGTGGCTCACACCTGTAATTCCAGCACTTGGGAGGCAGAGGCAGGAGGATTGCTGTGTTCCAGGCTGAGTTCAGGACCAGCCTGAACTACAAAGCAAGACTCTCTCTCAAAAATAAAACTCCAAAACAAAAAAACCTTTAAAAAAGAGAAGGAAGGAAGGAAAGGAAGAAAGAAACAAAAGAAAGAAAGAGAGGAGAAAGAAAGAGAATAGAGAAAGAAAGAAAGAAAGAAAGAAAGAAAGAAAGAAAGAAAGAAAGAAAGAAAGAAAGAAAAAGAAAAGAAAAGAAAGAAAGAGAGAGAGAAATGTGCTGTTAACGTCAGGTATTTGAGGGGAATTTTATGTTACTTTCCTGTGTGTGACTTCAGGTTTAGTTCATTTATGATCAGAGTATTCTATTTATGTTGTAAACTGTGTTATTGTTTGTTTTATGATCCAATATCTGGTAATATGGAGGAATATTCCAGGTGCATGGAATGTATAGTCTGCTTCTGTTGGATTGTTTACCAGGTAAATGTCAATTAGATTCAGTTTATTTGTGATTATTTTAATCTCTTTTTTATCCTTATTGCCTTTCTACCTATCACTGAAAGAGGAATATTAAAGACTTCAACTTCTACATTTGCCTGTTTCTTCTTTCAAGATTGTTGGTTTTGATGTGATGGGTTTAGATTTGTTTGTCATTTGCATTGCTGCAATGCATGCACAACCAACTTTTCTTGGTATGTTGCCTTTGTATCATTATGTAACCTCCTTTTTAATATCCTTTTCTGTGCAACTGAGGTTTTGTGGTGTTTTTTTTTTTTCAATTTTATATGCTGAGGAGTTTTTCTATTTTATCCCAAATGTTGTGAATATTACATGAGTGTCATATTTAGTTCTGGGGAAGAATGTTGATAACTTCTGTTAGTACTCAGTTAAGTGGGCTAGGCTAAGCCACAGCTTTCCACCAAACTTCTGTGGATTGTGGTCCAGATTGTCAGTTCTGTTAAAGTCTTTATGGTCTTTTTTGGATCTTTCCCCTGTATGCACCACTCCAAGCCAATTCAGCTTTTAAGAAGTGGTGAGTCTGTTATTTTTGTTCTCTAGCTTTCTAATGGGTTAACCAGGATTAAATCTACACATTTGCAGCTATAGGTGAGCAAAATTGTTGATACAGAGATACAGATATTGGAGATCATTTTTTCCAGCATCTTCTTTCTCCATGATTTCCCCTAAGACTGACAGTTGTCTGAGCTTTCTTTTTCTTGAAACCAGATTGCTAAGAGTTTATCAGTTGGCTGTGCACTTCAGTGGCTATGCCAGAACCTGGAGCCAAGCTTTCAAAACAAAGAGAAGAAACAAACAAACAAAATTTGGTCCCAACTTCTTAGAACTCCAGTGTGTGGAATCCAACCCAGGATATACAAAATAGGGAAGAGTACTAAGCTTAGCAATCAATTATTGGAATTTTGAAATCTGGTCATATTCTCCACTATCTGTGGAGTACTTATCCTTCCATTCTGTGCAGACTGTATAATTGTATCCGGAAGGATTCTTGGTGGTGGAAAGCATTTACTCCCATATTACTGAAAAGTGAAACATTTACTACTTTTGTAAACAATTTTCTTCTCTGATGATCAAAACATGTCACACAGTACAGGCATGAACATCTCTACTTAATAACTCCTGTAATTAAATAATTGGTAAGAGACAATTGTTTGAATTTCTTACAGTTTATTAACATTAAAGTAGTTTTACTTTGAAACTGTAGCATAAAAAATTCTGTTGAATGAAGCTGGGTACACAGCTCGTTAATTATGTTCCATTTGCATTTCAGCACAGTGTGTGAGTATAATTCAGTGAAAAAGAAGAAAACCTAGTATCTGGAAAGTCCTATAAAAGTGACGAGCTCAGAAATAGAAGATAGCTTGGTCAGAGACAGTGATCTATGTGGGTTTAGCAAGGGAAGGTAACTTGTTCAGCTGTTTCTTTCACCATGTTCAACAGAGTACTTAAGGAGAAAGAGATTAATTCATTTTTAATGCTAGGAAAATACAGTCATTAAAAAACAGATAATATAAAATGCCAGAAATGCTTTTAACTTCACAAGAAGTGCACTTCTTTCTTAAATAGCTTGTTACTTCTGGAGATCCAGATATGCTGAGCTATTAAATATTAAAATAGAGGTTGCTTTTTAAAATGCAGTGTTTCTTATCAGAAAAAAAGCAGCTTGAACAAACATTTCCTTTGTATAATTCATGATACTGCTAATAAGATAGTCTAGCAGAATTATTTGTTATGCTTTTGAGGATGACTAGGGTTTTTTCTCTCTAATGAGTTTTTCTTTGGTCATATCTTCTTAAATGTACATGATACTGTTAAGCTACATAGGATAGTCACCTGGCATTTGCTAATATTAATACAATTTCTCCACATTTAATGGCTGAATGCAGCCAAACTGGAGTATTGATACTAATTTTTATACAATGCATATTCTCATAAATGAGCAATACATTTGAAACCACTGATGCAAGAGAAAAAGAAAAAAAAAAAACATTGCTAGGATTGACCCTCTTAACACTCACACACCATAATTTTCTGGAGTAGAATTGAGAATTTCTTTATATATTTATTTATTGCCGAACATCCTAACAATATAGATACAGCCATTGGTCTTAAAAGGATTATTCTTCTCTTGCTATTCCCCATGCTCTGTCATCCGGAGGTATATTACCAGCTTTTTTGTAGATAGTTGGCCCATATCTTTCAAATATCAATCAAATGACGGTATTCTGTATCCTGCATTGATTCAGAGGGAAACACAATTTATATAAAACTCATCATACTTGTATTATCTTAATAAATACTCTAACACATGGCTGTTGACTGCAAGAAGTGATTTCCCAAACTCTGTACCCTTCTACCTCTAAACAGCCATAGCATGTGAAAAGCAGGAACAACCTTGCAAGGCAAGTTGATTAAGTCCTTTAACATACTGTGCCTTTAAAACTATTTATGCAATATGAAATAATGAACTTATTTATTTATTTATTTAGTTAATTAGTTAGTTTTGGTTTTTTGAGATAGGATCTTGCTTTATATTTCAGGCTGACCCTGAACTCACTATAGAGCTCAAGATGGCCTTGAACTCACAGCAGTCTTCCTGCCTCTACATCTTGAGTGCTAGGATTACAGGTGTGAGTTACCACTCTCAGCAAATTTGTTTTTTTCAAAGAGAAAATATTTTAATGTAATTAATCACTTAAATTATGTAAGTGATTTACAAACATAGAAGTTGAAAATCAGTGTATCCCCTTAGGAGTAACACTGTGGAAGTAATGATTATTTTTTTGAGGCCTGGTCTACCAATGTAAAGGATATATTAAAATATAAAGATCTTCCTCTTAGCATCACATAATAATCTATTTGGATTTCTAAATGAACTGAAACAAATATTATTTATTATATAGTACTTAGATCTGCATTTAAATATCCTAAGTTTAATCTTGATGAATAACATCTCAGTTTTTCTCTTGCTAGCTATAAAGATTTCTGGGAAATGTGTGATTCGCTCCTAAGGGTTTCACTTGTAGCATTACTTATATTAAAATATACTTTTATTTATGAAAAGCAAACATGTTATTTTAGAGTATCTCAAGTTTTTAAATGTTAATTAAGTTTTCTTGGACAACAAAAGTGTTTTTTAACTTACACAGTTAAAGACAATTTTTGTGAATTCAGAGTATATATTCATTCAAACACAACATAACCATTATTTATATGTATATAGAAATCAAGACTCCCATTGACTTTAGTTAAATACAGAGGAACTGCTGTTCAATTTATATTTTGTAACTCTCCTTTGGCTTTGACTGATAATGAGACAATTTATGGTGTTTAAATAAGTTTTCATGCTTTTAAAGAAAACTAAAGAGAATGACTGGGTTCATAAGTTCCTGAATTGTATAAGAGAACTGTCAGAATCCAGCAAACTACCATAAGCCAAGAGTGCATATGGAAATTATTCATCTTCTTTTATAGGGAAGGAAGGATGTCATCAGAGGAACATTTGGAATGTGCACGTAATCTATAGGGCTGAGAATTGGTGTCTTTTAGGAACAATTTTCATGTATTAAGCTTGGAATAGAAACATCAGTAAAAATTTGACTTTTTCTGCATAGATTTATTTTTCTCCAAGGATATTTGTATTTACCAGTTCCTTTAATTACCTCTTCCTTAACGACTTGTTTCTCAGACGCAGAGTAAGCACAGCCTTCACAGCAGGTGTTCTCTTTAATATAAGGAAAATGTGTGAAGCTTTTTACTCTTAACATACTACTGCATATGAACTACTCCCTTAAAATTATAAATACTGAAGATATTCAAGGTACTTGGATTGTCTTTTTGTAAATATACACTTTTTCTTACTTTTTTTTTTAAATGGAAGCTTTGAAAGTCACTTGAGCTTAGTAATTGAACATATGAAGAATATTTCGTATGAAGTTGACATTCGGAAGGATTTAACATCACCAAAAATGATTTTCCTCTTTTAGAAAATTCAATCTCAAATCATAAAATCTAAAATAGTAGATGCCTCGACTGTGATTTTAATCTGATTTCTGGCAAAAAAAAAAAAAGTCACTAATGGCTACCTACTGTGTCTTCTAGGCATGGCTCTTTCTTCTCTCTGAGTCTGATAAAGAGCCTGACATACACAAAGTATGTCTGAAAAGTCTTGTCAAAGAAAGGGTTATCTGAAATCCATATCCAGGAGTCATCTTGAGGCAAAGTAGAGTGAATCATTTTAACAGCATTGCATTGATACATAAAGTCTATTGAATAAATGCCAAACTGTTGATGATTGCAGAAATAAATGCTAGATTAGAGGTGCAGGTACTGAAGACAGTCCTCCTTCCACAGAGTGTTTATTTGAATCTTCTGGATCCAACCACATGTGGAATTGTAGAGGGAGATCACCTGGTGATGGCAGCAGGCTATTACTAGCCTGCAGTGATGGTGGTGCAAGAGAAGTGTCGGCAGAGAAAGACCGGAAATCTTTGAAATGTTTAGTGAGAACACGGTGGGTCTCCATGAAGTGTGCCAGAAATATGGAGGAGAGCCTTCCAAAATTCATCACAGCTTAGCGCTGCAACTCATTCCATTGTTATTTTAAGGGATCAGTAACAGTGTCAGAAAGAATCTTGTTAATATTTGTAAGGACTACTCAAAACTGGGTACGTTTAGCCTTTTCAGAAAGCAGAAATTACAAAAAAATTCTCTGAGTACATGCTTGTAATCAGAAAGGTGTGTGTGGGGGGGGGTTCTTTGCAGGACTGTGGCTTAAACAGTTGGAGTGAGCTAACTATAAAGACTTGTTCACCTGGAGGCTTGTGAAACCACATGATATCTAGGCTGTGAAGAATAGAATTTACAGCCAATATAAAAGGATTTTTTCTTTGCTTTTTTAGGAACATTCATACTATATCATGTCATATATCAAACTTCTGTATATATGCACACAAATTAATGTACGTATTTGTGTGTGTGTATATATATATAATTATATATATAATATATGTATTTGAATATATATCTGAATATCTGAATATATATATTATATATATTTTATATATATAATATTTATATTATATATATTATATATATATGTGTATGTGTACATGTTTATAGGTGTACACATATACACAAATACATATATACATTTCAATACTTGTTACTGAATTTTGCTCAGAATGTAATTGCTACTAATGGGTCTCTATTTCTGAATATTAGATTATCTTTTCAATTAAAAAACATATTGCCTTTACATAGAGAACATCTGCTAGTAATAGAAGTATACTAGAAGTATACATCAGGAATCTATTACATTTTTTCAAAAATATTGGAAAGCTCATAGTTACCTCTCAAGAATGTAAGAATGAACATCCAAAATCATAAGGTGGTATTCGACTGATGAGCTCAGTTGAACTACAAGTATGAAGTTTTAAGCTTGGAATCAAACACCTAAGTGCACAAATGACTGAGTAATATTGTCCCTGGTGTGAGTGCAGAAAACTCGAGGAAAGACAATTAGTGTTAAAAGGTCAAGACCTAGTTTGCCCCTAACGTGTAGTTGGAGCTATGTTACCTCTAGCATCACTTGCCACCAGCAATTATGTGATTTGGGGATCGTTTTACAAGGAGGTTCATGTGGAAGCCTGAAAATGGGATGAGCAATTTTCATGCAGCACAGTGCTCTGACCTCAAACAATGATTTATTTCCCAAGAAGAGTGAGACATAGAGACAGCCTGGCCAAGTTTCTCTGGTTTAATTTATTTTGGAAACAGAAATAAATAAGACTAGCACATGGTGGTGGTGGGGGGATCTGTGAAGTCATTACTGGAAAATGAAATTTACAACAGAAGGAAGATAAGAGCTGCATTTTGGAAACATTGATAAGAGAATGTCAAATTGCACATTTCTCATGAGACAATTTGGTTACGCTGGCAACATACACATTATTCCTCATTTTTGATAAGCAGTGTCTTTTTCCTTTCCACCTGTGGCTTTTGTCACTGCGTCTCCAAGGGACATTGATGCTTAAATGAGAACTAATTAACATTTAAACTGTAATATATACACATCAATTTAGGGAGAGTATGTTTCTTTAATGTTGCTCTGAATGCAACATAGAAAGGCATCGTAGTGATTACTTCCACGTCTTCAAAGGGCAGGCTTTCGAAATGTTTCATTAGATTTTGTGGTTCTTATGATAGTGTTTATGTGCTCTATTTTTGGTGAATAATTCATGAAATATGGATGTAAACTGGGCTTTGGCAGGACAATTATTTCTTTAGAAAGGTAAGGGGGCATGAACATAATTCTTTACAAAATCAGTTTTATCAAGATATATTTTCATACAAAATAGAGTTTCCTGTATTAAAGTATATAGTCATGTGGTTTTCAGTATATCCACAGAATTGTGCTTTGACTGCTGTAGTCTAATTCTAAAACATTTTTCATCACCTCCAAAGAAACCTCATGCACATTAATAACGGCTCCCAATCACTGACTTCCTCTTGTCTCAGGCCAGCCTGTACCTGCCTTCTGTTTCCATGAGTTTTTCTGTTTTGTACATTTTACATAAAAGGCACTTTTTGATTTATTTATGCCACAGTAAATCATAACGCTTCTCCTTCTTCTTGTGTATAATATTCCATTTTGTGAATATGTGACTTTTGATTTATTCAGTCATTCACATGTAGACATTTAAATTCAGTCTATTCTTTTCTTGCTTAGACTAAATTTACTATGGAGCAATTTTTGTAGGGTTTTATGGAGATATGTTTTTGTTTCTTGGACATGTGCCTGAGAGTTGACTTGCCGGATAGTAAAATAATTATATGTTTAGCTGTTTCAGAAACTGGAAGGTGGTTTTCTAAAGTAGTGGTGACACTTGCCTGAGCTACTAACATTATGAGAAGGTTCCATTTCTTCACTTCTGCAAAAGTACTTACTATTTGTCCTGTTGATGGGACCCACTCTGATGTTTAAAAAGGAGTATCTCCTGTGGTTTTGATTTCCATTTCTCTCCAGGCTAATGATGTTGAGTTTCCTTACATGTGTTCATTGATCAGTTGTATATCTTCTTTAGAGTGATATCTATTTAGATCCTTGGCTCATTTTAAAATAAAGTTATCCTTACTTTTATGAAAGAATTGTATAAATTATTTATGTAATTTGGATATGAACCTCTTACTCAGTTCAAGTTCTGCAAGTACCTTTTTGTGTACTATGCTCTGTCTTCCTTTATTGAGGGTGTCCTTCCATGCACAAAATTCTGGAAAATTTAATGAAGTCTTTGATTTATCAATTTTGTTGTTCCTTGTGTATTTCACATATTATCTGAGAAAAAAATTGCCTAATTGAGAACCATGGGTACTTTCATGCTTTCTTCTAAAAGTAGTGTAATTTCAGCTCTGAAAATTATGTCCCAGATTCTATTTCTGTTGCCAAATATTTGAGATACATATATTTATTTTGTGAGGAAGGAATCTAATGTCATTCTTTTGTGTGCAGATAATCTTCTGTGCTAGAACCATTTGTTGAAAACACTATCTTTTCCTCATTAAATAGTTTTGGTGATATTGGCCATATGGATAAGTGTTTATTTCTGGACTCTCAAATCTTTTCCATAATTGTGTTTGTCTAGCATCATATTGGTGCCATATTGTCTTCATCACTGAAGTTCTGTATCAAAACTTGAAATTGTGAAATGTAAATGCTACAAGACTGTACTTCTTTTAAAATCTTTCTCACTGTTCGAATTTTCTTGCAATTCCTTATAAATTTCAGTTCACCCTTGATTTAGTTTTTGAATTTTAAAATCTCAAGTTATTAAGTTTTGTTATTCACAGCCATGAAATGGCTACTTTTTGGAGATCTTTCATTTCTTTCAATAATATTTTGTACTTTCCAGGGGATAGGCTTTACAATTTTATTGTTATGTTTACTCCTAAATAGTTAATTCTTACATTTATTTTTGTACATTGTTGTATAAAAATAAAATGTCTGTCATTTTAGTAGACTGAAACTTTGTCGAGCTTATTTATTAGTTAGTTCAATTTTTTAAATGTTTCATTAAGATTTTCTGTCTTGAGGATTTCCTATCTAAAGAGCATTCCTCTTTGAATAGAGATATCTTTATTTCTTTCTTGCCAATTTGGGTGTCTTTTTTCTTCTCTTTCTTTTATAGCCCTGGCAGTAGTATGATGAAAAGATTAACTTACCAAAGGTAAGAGAGAAATTAAATGATTGTGTTCTTCTGTTTTTAATTTAAAAAATCTCTTCATAGAGTTTGTATAATAAAGTACCATGAAATTTATATGAATGAAACTTTATAGCAAATATACTTCAGGAAATAAAGTTCAGTGTTGAAGAGTCAATTTCAATATGTAGTGGTTGCCTTGATCTGCAGAGTTTATGTCCCCAGAGTCCCAGTGGATCCCTGAAACCACAACAGTGCCGAGCCCTCCATACAACACTGTAACACTGCCACAGTTGATCTGATAACTGAGACAGAGACTAATGGGGGAACAGTATGCAGCGTAGATGTCCTGGACACAGGGCTGATTCATAGCCTGCAGGGTGGGAGTGGGTCTGTGCCACTTGTCATCACAAAAACTGTGTACAGTTTAACACTTATGGGTTGTTTACTTCAGGAATTTCTCATTAAGTATTTCAGGCCATACTTTCCCATGGATTATTGAAGCTATGGAAAATAAAAACATTGGATAAAGGGGAAATATATTTGCTTCACAGGCCTAAATTAATGGATGAGAAGGCAGTGGTTGAGAAATATCAAGCAAAACTCATGAAATAAGCACAGAAACAAAGAAATAAATCTGCAGGTGGTGTGTGATGTTTATAATATACTGAGACTTGTGTAAAATTTCAGTTTGATTCACATCAAATGTACCAATGTTCAAATGAACTCATCTTTATTACAGGGTTTTAAAATATCTTTATTAATGGAAAATGACCTCAAATTGAGAGTGTATGCAACAGGAAGAGTGCTATGAGTGCCTATGCAATAGCAAATGATCATTCTTATGTTACCTAACTGAAAATATAGTTGTTTAATTCTGTTTAATCTTTCTTCATATGATTCAGTTTTGAAATATTCTAACTCAATAATTTATAACTATATCATCTGAAACTACACGGTGACATTGCAAATATTCCTTTGCAAATACCACTGAGATGACCAGCAGCCCCAAACTTGGCCCCATGCTTCTGTAATTTATAATATTGATTCAGTCCTAATAATAGAAGAGCTCGTGACATTTCTTACTACATGAATAGATACAGAAGAAACTATGCTAAGCAAAATAGGTCAAACTCAGAAAGAAATATATGGAATATACATCTTCAGTTTTTTTTTTAAGTAAGATATATAGGCTTAGAAAACAATACATTGGTTGTCAGAGGTTGAAGTGAAACCAAAAAATGGGACAGTAGGTCAAAACATAGCAAATAACAAATGTATAGAATGCACAAGCTAAAGGTCAAGGTACAACTTGAGGAAAATAATTAATAATCGCATGTGTAGTCACTATTTTTGCTGAACAAATTGTAGTTGCTCTTAAAATGAGGGTAAGTGGAAAGCTATATGTGGCGATATTAATTTGTATTAACTTGTTCCACTCAAATGATGTTTACTGCATACTCATGTTATACACCTCCCTTAAATATACACAATCGTATGTATGTTTGTAAGAGAGCCTGAGGCTGTGGCTCAGTGGTCTGACTGAGAGAATGGCTCCTGCTGTGATAGCCAGGGGTAGGTTTCAGAATGCTGAGCAGGGAAAGTTTGTACCTGCTGAATGTTTCTTGAATATGTAGTCTTCATCTTCATGTCAGCAGAGACGTTGAGTTATCGATGTAGTTATCTTCCTCATACACTAGTGGCTTCCTTGGGGTTTATCATTTCCCAAGAAACTGGAAAAACACTTTGAGCTTTGTCTTAAAATCCTTGTCACTCCTGCCCCTTTGCTAGGGATGTGACATGACTTTACTGTGAAATGTGCTGGCCAGTAACAATGCACCAGTCACACTTCAAATGAAGTCCTGACTAGCTGGAGAAAATTTACATTATCAGAAGTACTAAACCATGAATTAGTCTATAGAAATTAGAAGACTCCATCTAGTTTTCTCAGACCTACAAATTTCCATCATTCTACCCTTCCATCCACTCACTCACCTATCTGTCCAATAATGTTTGAAACTTTAATAATAAAATTCCAATTTGAGCACAAGCTTTAAGCTATACTGAAAATGACTCCATTTTTGAAATTGAACTGCCATTCCTCAATTGGTTCCATTAACCTATATGTTTAGTATAATTCAGCAACTAATAAGATTCCTATAAAATGTTTGGTCTTCTATGGCTTTTTGTTTTAACTTATTTGAAAATAAAGATGCAATTTATGGTACTGGCAGTGCTTCTAAATGGTGGATGAACTCTGCCATTGGCTTGTAAAGAGTTGTCCTGATCCACAGGGCGACTAAACACATATTAGAACAAGGTTCTCATCACAACCGGAACTCTGATCTCATATTTGGAAGTGAGTTACAGTGTATATGCTGTGATTGAATATAGTAATGCTTGTTGTGCAGGAAAATCAAAATAATCAATGATGTATATTTTTGTTATTGGTTATGAAATATTTAACTTTTTAAAAATACAATTTTTATAGAGAACCCATCTTAATCCTGAGAAAAGATGCAGTTTTGTAAAAATAATTGTAAAAACTCTACTTAAAAGTCCATGAAAATTTTGTTCTTGTGCATTTGGAATTTGTTGTTTCCTTCAGTGTCTCTGTTGTGATATTTTTACAGGTTATCCTCTCAGAACTTGAACCAAATTCTTTCTTCTGTCATCTTCATCTAATAATCAGTCCAATTCATTATCACACCGGGCATTTTTTACCACATTGGGAGGTGAAATTATTTTTAATTTTCTGTGCATCCATAGCATACAGTTGTCAGATAGGTAATGTCATAGTTTTTCTTGTGGCTGGGACAAAATACCCAACATTGACAAATTCATGGAGGAAGATTTATTTTTACCTCATAGTTTGTAGAGGTTTCAGCCTATAGTTGGCTTCCTCCAAGGCAGGGCCGCGTGGCAGAGGGTCATGGCAGAGAAAATGTTCAGGAAGTGGCAGACAGGAAGCAGAAAACAGGAAGGCTTCCGTTTCTTTTTTGTCCCATCAAGGCTACAAGCCCAGAGTGAGATTTCCCATTATTCACACCCAAACTTTGCTACACTGGTGACTAATCCAATGGCTGTGCATCCTTATCCAGTGTCATAAACCTGTGATGCAGCCCGCTCACCAAAACTCACCTATGAATATGTGATGCTTTTCGAGACATTAACCTATAAGCTGGACAAGTACCATACGTGAAGTGGAGGTGTCAGTGCATCTCATAAAATATGTGCTCTTGGTATTTTTTCATGTACAGAAATCTCTTTGAAAAAAGGCTAACTAGTCTGAAGGATTTTTCTCTCTGAAAAATATGCTGAGACTTCTTTGGGGCACTTTAAGACTTCGTGCTTAGAATAATGTGCTTTTGAGTTTCTCTAAGATCATAATCTTCCATTGCCTCTGACTATAGGAATTTTCCTCCACAAGTATTATATGGCTAGTTGCATTTTTTGGAGGTTATGTATAAAATATATATTTAATCATTAATTAAAAGAATCTCAAATCTGAAATATTTTTAATCTTGTAAGTATTTCATGCAAAGTATATAGTAATAAGTGATAATCAGTTGTAAAAAGCTGTAGTACAGCAATTCAGATGTCTTCAATTCTTTGTTAGTGGTCACTTTGTAATTACAAAACTAGTATGGAGTTTTACTTTGATTTTAAACATCAATCAGTATTTAATGAGTGCATATTGTGGGCTGTTCGCCAAGATCTGATGAATGTGTAGTTATTGGTGTAGTATAGAAAAAGCTGAGTCATCATAAGAAAGCAACACAGGGAAGGTAATGTGGACCTCAGAGATGAATGTTGTAACAGAAAACGGGCCCATGGACCACATGTGTGACTAGAAGTCATAGGAGCCTTTATAAAGGGGCTGACCCGAAGTGTAGGCTTCAGAAGATGATAAAATGAAACACATGACAAGTTTATAGGAAGACAAGGTGAAGCACTCTAGTTAGCAAAAGAATCAGAAGATATAAAAGCATACAGGAAAAAAAAGAAAAAGCTAAAGTTTAACACAGAGAAGAACTGAATGAGGTTTTGTCTCAATCGGGATGGTCAATTAGCATCTTGTAGGCTTGAGTTTGCTCGTTTTGTTATTTTTTCTGTAGAAAGATGGAGTAAGCAAGGAAGGCTGAGACATGAGATGAAAAGATGAGTACTTAGTTCTCTGAAGGAATAAGAGATAGATTTCAGATTCTCTGGAAAGAGAACAGGTCGCATGACTATGTCTCAGGTTTTGGAGACCATCCTAGTGTATACTGTTTATTCCATGTTTTTACAATTACCAGCCCTTTCCCATGGCTATTTTAGACAAGTTGTGAACACTTTTAGGAAGCAGACATTTGCTTGGTGCTGGGACAAGTTAAATAAATCTCAGGTTCCTTGTTGAATCCAGCATGGGTATGGCAATGCCACCGTGGACACAGAGCTGAAGCAAAGCAGAGCTGGTCTGCGGGTATTGATGGGAGATGTCGAAGAGGTTGAGAGTTTATTTTTGTAGCTGTCAATCTGATATTTGTGCATTGTCTCCCTGTCTAACAAATGGTTATGCTGTCTATGGGATATGGAAATTGAAGAGATCTGGGTGACTCAATAGGAGTAACTGGTTGGATAGGCCAGCACTGAAATGTGAATAGGAAGCAACACAATGTCACAGGAATGGTAGGTTGCTTTTTATAGCATTGCTTCTTAAAAGAAAAAACAAAAGAGTTAGAGCATTCAGTTGTTAAGGGGCTGCAGGTGTGAAAGACGACTTTATTTCTTTTGAAAGCATTAAGTATGTTTATGGACTCAGATTTACCAACTGTGTTTATAAAATAATGATAGCAGGTTCTGCGTGAAGAAATTATTTTCCAACCAATAAAGTTTGAAATACTCTGTGTTCAGAAAAATAATTATAGAGATTCCTGAGCATCGGACTGCCTTTAATTCACTAAAAGGTATTGCATATGTCCAAAAGAAATTTACTGTACAATGATTTCCAAGCTTATTTGGCAACTGCCTGCTCTTTTCAAAGATCTGCTGACTCCACTTTACAAGAAATCATCTCAAAGTCGAAATCTACCTGGTGTGGTTTGGTGTACACAAACTAGTTTAATGATGTGACACATAACTTCCTGAGCATAACTTCCGTAACTTACTGAGCAAAATGTCCTCTTCTGTGAAAAGGAAATAATGTCCTCACTTACTACAAGGCTGCTATTCAGAAACTTGCACCTGTCCACAGTTACCCCATTGCTCAGGGCCCAGGACACTCCAGCTGGTGTTAAATATCTTTTTAAAATTAATTGTCCTGCTACATTTTGTACATATATTATAATCACATTCATCATTGAAAATTTGTACCTGTACATGATATACCTTGATTCTCATTTTTTTCCATTTTGCCCTGCCTATAACCCCCTCACCCTATATATATATATATATAGCTCAGGCATAAAGAAGGATAAATTAGAGTTAGTGTACTCAAATGGATATACTTTGAGGATATATTTATAAGTGAAATACATAGGATACAAAAATGTGTAAATACCATATCATTTGTCTAGTATGAGAAACTGAAGTTATAAATGAATTTAAAAATATATGATATGGGGCCAGGGATATAGCTCAGTGGTTCCGGTGCCTGTCTTGAAAGTCTGTCTTGCAAGCACAAGGACCTGGGTTCGATCCCCGGTAACCACATAACAATACTGGGCGTGAAGACTCAGGCCAGCAGCAATCAGCACCACATACCACAGTGCCGGCCATGGTGGCTCACGCCTGTAATCCCAGCACTCGGGAGGCAGAGGCAGGAGGATTGCTGTGATGTGAGTTGGAGGCTGAGCTCAGGGCCAGCCTGAACCACAAAGCTAGATCCTGTCTCAAAAAAAACTTAAAATATATATATATATATATATATATATATATATATATATATATATATAATATGTATTCTGAAATAGGAAGAAAATGTTCCAAGGGAAAAGGGAAAAGGGGTAAAGGAGAGTAAAGAAAGGTGTTAAATATCTTGATGATCAGTCCCTCACCATCCTGAGATGAGTTATAACAGGTCACCAGGTAGGACTGTTAGTGTGATGCCTGGTAGTGATATTCTGTCTAATATTGTGAGCGTTAGCACGCAAGAGAAAACATGTAAGAACCACTTTGTTCATACAAGAGAGAAAGGAAGGTAGAGAGAATTACAGAACAGGGATGACTTCAAGCCATGGTGTCAGCTGCTGGGTGGACTAGAGCAACTGGCCGAGTGACTGTCACAGAGGAACTGTTGAAGTCAAAATCTTGGATATAGAACTAAAGTTAGAACAGAGTAGGCAAAAAAGAGGTAGAAGATGTTGAGGAAAAATAAAGTTCTGAGGAAAAAGATTTGGAGGTGATCCATTATCTTTCCCATTCACACACCTTTTGTGGTCTTTCACCAAATCACTTGTAATTGAACATAATGCTGATGTTCTGACAAAGATAGGTAGGCATTTAAAAACAAAGTGTGTATTCTTCATTTTGTAGAAAGAAAGTACAATGTGAAACCCATATATCCTAGGAGAAAGCAGTCATCTAAAAAATTTATCAAAAATTAATTTAATTTAAATTGTGTACCATTTTCTTTTATTGAAGGTTTTGGGAGCAAAGTTGTATAGTGGCTCATCTCAAACAAATCCCATTAGAAGAGGTATTTACAATCTATATAGAGAGCACTTATATACATGTATTATAAAACTCATGCAAACTTATACATCTATGAAATCATTGTGCATATCAGCCATTATGGTTCTTATTTATTACTTTTTCTTTACTTAGGTTTTAAAATCGAAACACTGTTTTTCCTTCCTAAGCAAATATACCTAGTATTTCTCCAGAGTTTCGAAGGCTGGCATTGATGTTCAACACTGCTTTGGAGAGATAGACTGTCCTATTATGGGGAGGAAGTAGGTAGACTTCGGAGCCAGACAGTCTGGCTCTGTCACTGACAAGCTTTGTGACCTTGGACAACTTACTTAACCTCTCTGTGCTTCAAGTTCTTCATCTGTAAAAGTTAATGGTGATTTTATGTGGTTATTATGATTTAGTAAATAAGCATGTGTAATGCACTTAAAAGTGTGCCTGGCACAAAATGATTTTACATAAATAGTATATGTTAAATTTAATAAATAAAAGTTGGGTCTGTTAGGAAGAAAAATTAGGATTTATCACTTGTTTGCTTCCTGACCTGAACACTGCTAAGCAATTGGAGGGTTACAGATTCCCAGCCATGTTGAATGTCTTCAAAGTGCTTCTTATGTGCTAATGGGAGGAAGGCTCTAATGGTTCATGAAACAGTGACCCCAGTGCCATTGAATTGCTCCACCATGACTGTCTGTGGTTCACTTTGTCTGCCTTTTTATGAGTAAAAGACTAAAACAACAGAAATCTCTATTTGGCTCTTGTGAGATGAAAGCATAGCATTTGTCTCTCCACATTGGCTGTGAGGGCATCTACATTCACGTCATGGTCTGATCGCTCTCGTGAATGCAAAAGTAACACTATTTTCTTAATCATCATGTGATGAGATTTGTCACTCACACTTTATGAGCAGCAGGTTCCTAGCTGTAGGAGCAGTCAGGGGTAGGTCATAAAATAGAGGATTAGAGATCAGAAATATTAGTGAAATAGAAGCATCAGCACTTCTTCCTGTATTTAACTCAAAGACCATGAGATCTGCTTGGGGAGCTAATGCTCCTTAACTGTGTTTGGGCAAAAAGCCAAAAGGAAACTGTATTCCAAAACGAGAAGGTCTGGCATTCCATATGTTGGATAATCCTGGTCACTTAACAGCGATCGACGGTCATTTCACGAAAAAGATAAAAGACTAAAATATAGTCTCATGTAAAGAGCACAGTGGTGATATAATCTGAAGCTGAAGGCTGGTGGATGGCATATCAAGTTCTTAAATTACTCGCCTAGAAGTGGTTGAGAAACAGAGCTGGCTTCTTTGACTACAGAAGAAGTTCTGTGTGAACTTTGCTACTTTATACTCCTCACTCTCTGAACCACAGAACTGGTAATGAGGCGGATGACAAATGGAAGAAAAAAGATCACTGCAGAAGTCTCTGATGCCATCCAGAAAGGCACAGCTATCCTTGAATTGTCCAGGGAGTTCAAGTAATGTTCTGCTAAAGAAGGTACATTTGGAGGATAAAGGATAGTTAGACCTGTTGTCTTTGATTTATTGTATCATTCTGAGGTCAGATGTTTCTAACTGTGCAGATTGGGTTAGAAAGAAACTGTGTCCCCTTCTGTGCTGGTAGAAGCTAACATCTTAAGCCAATCCCCCTCATTCGGTCCTTCTATTACAATACTTCTCAAGTATGTTATCCCATCTGCTCCCTGTCATATCTTTTTTCCTAATTTGACAGTTTGTTTCTCCTTATTCTGCTCTGTGTGAGTTCTCCAAAGCCACTAAACAGCCTGTGCAGTTAATGATCACATATTGCCCTGTTCAGTCTGTATGTAATTTTTCAGTTGCTGGTTCTTTTCTGCTAGTATTGAGACCAAGGACTCCTGGTGCCTTCATCGAAAGCACTCACACTGCCCTTCCCATGGAGAGTCTGCTGGTTGATTTTTAGATGCACTAACAAACACCCAAGGGTGACATTTAAAGCATCATATGATCATGTTTGTAATATATATATGTGTGTGTGTGTGTGTGTGTGTGTGTGTGTGTGTATGTCTTATTCTTTATGGTATCATTTGATATTGTTCCTTGTGTTTAATATCATTGTCAGTCAAACAATGCCTCAGAATCCTGATCAGTCGAGTTCTCCTCAGAAATGCTCCCTTCCATTGAATTATTTGTTGGCTTTCCAAAAACATTACTAGAATTTAAAACAGATTATCTGAAGTACCCTTGTAGAAAAATCTTGTGTTTTAATTTGTTTTTATTCATTTATGTGTTTATTGATTCAGCATCTACTTTAGTACCTAGAAGTATATTTAGTGTAAAAACCTGAAGTTATTATAATTCTGTGCACAGTCAGTATATTGTGTACATACATTGATGTTAATACACACATTCGTTGTGTTAACAATCTCCAGCCAGTTCTACTTTTAACAAAGTCACTGTCCCAAGCAACTCTTCTGGTATCCTTGAGGATGTAACCTCTTGGTTTTAAGACTTAAAAACTGTTTATGGATTTGCTTATAAATACCATATTGTTTCTCTGTTTTGAGAAACTGAAGATGTAAACGGCCTCTGGAATGTATGACAGATATTGTGAAGTAGGAAGAAAATGCTCAAAGGGAAAGTGGAAAGGGGGAAGGGAAAAGCTCATTCAAGAGATGCAGATGAAAGCAACACTGAAATTTCATCTCACTCCACAAAGAATGGCTGCTATTTCAGAATTAGCCAGCAGCAAATGTTGACGAGGCCACGGAGAAAAGAAAACCCTTCTCCACTATTGGTAGGAACGTAGACTTATACAGCCTCTGTGGAGATCAGTGTGGAGATTCCTCAAAAACCTAGGATTGGAGGTCCCATTTGACCCAGCCATCACTCTGCTATGTATATACACAAAATAATTAATTAAAAGATTAATTTCACAGTGTCATATGTGCACCTATGTTTATAGCAGCTCACTTTGTGATTGTCAAATCTTGGAAACAACCCAAATATCCATCAACTGGAAACTGGATAGAGAAGATGTGGTTCTTTTATAGAATGGAGTATTACTCTGCCATTAAAAATAAGATTGAGTCATTCATACTTAAATGGGTGTATCTTGAGGATGTCCTCATAAGCGAAATAGACAGGGCACAGATGTGTAAATATCGTATCTTTTCTCTGGTATGAGAAAATGAAGTTGTAAATGAGTTGTAGTATACATAAGTGATATTATGAAATAGAAAATATTTAAAAGGGAATAGAATGTAGGGGTAAATAACAAGGAGGAAATGAATGTGGTAATAATAAAGAAAAAAGGAAACAAAGATTATATATTTAGGGGGTGGGGGGAAAAGGGAAAAATGAGAAGCAAGTCGTGTCATATTCTGGTACAAACTCTCAGTGTTGAATGTGATGATGATGTGTAATCATGATATACCAATAAAGATTAAATTTTTTTAAAAAGGAAAGAAAAGAATTGATGGTAAAAACAAAAAATGGAAACAAAGCCTTTATATAGAGAGAGTAAGGGGTTATAGGGAGGGTAGAGGAACGAGAAAAAATGATAATCAAAATATATCATGTATAGGTACAAATTCTCAATGTTGAATGTAATCACAGTGTATATCTAAAATATACCACTAAACTCAGTAAAGGAAAAATTTTATTAAAGATTCAAATTCACACTAAACTAGAACTTTCTTTTGTAGCCAAAGGGAATTTTTAAGGACATGGAAAAGCCATTAAAGTGTGCTTGACCCTGTTAGGGCCAGAGCCCTCTCTGGCCTAAGGCTAGGGATGAGTAGGCATTGGGCTGTGATGTATGAGTGCTTGACTGAGGAGCCACACTGGGCTGCAGAGGGTTTTGGCCTCTTGTGCATGAGGAAGATGGAGCCTTTAGGTGAAACCTGGGCACTGTTAGAAATGCGAAGGGAGAGAGAGAGAGCATACAGATTTCTTATACTTAGTGGCAATGTTGGCCTTAACCTATAGCTTTCCAGAGATGGAAAGGAGGGGAGAGGAGGGAAGGAGAGGAGAGGAGAGGGAAAGAAAGAATTCACTGTTTGGAGTTCGCTTTCTCGCTTTGTTCAGATCTGACTGGGCCACAACTTGCCTTGCTTGTGTGAACAGATTAAATGACTTAAGTGAGGTTTTCAGGTGGTAAAATAAAACTTTTTTCATTTCAATGTGCACACAAGCATGAGTGTCTGCATGCGCTTTTGATGGTGTGTCTTTCACTTCATCTGTGAATGAAACTCCCACCTGTTCTTCAGGACTTCCCCTCCTGCAGCTTCGGCCTGTTGCTCCTTGGGTATTCGCCGACCTTCAGCGCCCACCATGCTGTATGCTTGCTGCTCTGTCTTTTCAGTTGAAGTTATCTTGTTTCTTGGAGTTCTTTGTCAGCCCTAAGCTCCCGCGAGCAGCTAAGACAAATGATGGAAGCGGCTCTTGGTTGGAGTTGGGTACCAGATGCAGGGAGGAAGGACCGGAAGCCAGGAGACCGAGTTCCTGTAGGACAGCAATATTAGGACCTTAACACCCATGGGATGGTGCTGAGTCAGGAGCTGGACAAGCGTGGACAAAAATGTGAAAACAACACAGGAGCTCGGAGAGAGGGCTTGGAGGCTGGACAATGTGAAGGTTGTGCTGAGGGAAGGAGGAAGCTCCACAGCAGGCAGCCAGGGCTAGAAAGGAGGAGAATATTGCCATTTGTGCTTCTGTGCAGTAGTGAGAAAATTCATTTTTACATGAAAAGTGTCCAAACTATAAAAAAGACATCTTGGTTAATATTCCATGGGGATATATCTGTTTTACATCCTCACATACTCAGATGTTTATTTGGAATTAAATGTAAATTAGCCAAAGCACACTACGAATATTTTTCAAAGTTTTTAAGCAGCTCTGTTTAAATACTGTCTTCCCGTAATGAACATTTTAGCCTCGCACAGTGAAAGGGCGCCGTATAATCACTGTGTAAAGAGCACAGAAAGTGTTATGTTTGACAAAAGACAAAGAGCATTAAGGACATTAAATTTGCAATAGGAATTGTAACCTGCCTCTCTGGAAAGGCGGCCCTGTCTCCTCCCACAGGAAAGCTTTCTACAAAAATGTCAGCTGTTCCACACGCACGTGTTAAGAAAGACATGTAAAAATGGCGTCTTTCAGTCTGTTTGGTTTTTCCCGTTCACAGAGTGACCCATTATTCAGGGACATTTTCTGTACTTTTGGAGTTTTTTGGTTTTGCCTTTTTTAATTTTGAGACTGGTGCTTTCTATATAGTTCAGGCTGGCTTTGAACTCATTATGTAGACCAGACTGGCCTCCAGCTTCTCCTTCCTTAGCCTGTAAGTGCTGAGATTATAGACGTGCAGCCCAACACCAGGCTTCTGTGCTGTATAAGAGATGCCAGTGTCTTCTCTTCAGATAAGGGCCTCATTCTGTATATTTTCACATTTTCTATCCATACTCAGTGATTATTAGGAATAGGATGAAATCCAGTTTGCTTTGTTTCCTGTGACCGAGTCACTATTGAAATAGAAAGGACTGCTAACCCTGTATGTGGGAAGCTCTTTAGACTGAACTCTTAGAAGCATTTTTAAAGTGCTTAAATCCCAAAGTTCTGGGCAATAATTTGATTCAGACTTGTTTGAATAGAAATTGCACTCTGGAGACCAATCAGCCCCAAGAACTATACCCAGAAGGAAAATCTCCCTTCTTAAATACAGCAGAGAATTAGGAATGCTGAGGACAATTCTTTCTCTCAGGGAATCAGGGCTTGCGGGCCAAATGATTTATTTATGTGACAGGAATCATTCTTCACAGTTTTCATGGGAAATCTCTGCTGAATTTTTAGACTGTCAAAGTTGATATAAAAATGAATAGTAGTTTGTTCTTTGTGTTTAATTTGTACTTGGAAATACATATGTTGGCCACCAGGGTGCTACAGTGCCTCCTAACACTGTACAATGTATTAGAAAAGTTAGCATGTGACACATAAAGAGCTTAAACGTTGTTGACTGATTCATTGCACGAAGGTTGAACTTTGGCAAAACTGTGACGCACAGACAGGTTGCTTCTATATTCAATATACTGCCAGTGCAGCCATGACCTGGTCCTTTTAATACCCCCTCCTAGATTATGCCTGATTAATAGTCATATATTTATACACATTACTTCTTTTAATATATACCCATTTTTATAAAGGGAAAGCTTCTCTCGAGCCCCAGAGTTCTTTACTACTGTGACATGGTAATGAGCCTCAAATGTAAAATGTACCTAGGAAAATTATGAGGAGGATGGTGGAATGTTAAAGGCTACAGACCCCTGCCTCCCTCCCCTGTAAGTTGTTTCTAAGATGAAATGTACCTAGGACAAATTATTCAAGTCTCTGTTGCTTCACACAAATGAATTTCTTACTCACACTTGTTACCGTAATTCTAAGTGAATCTTCAGGTCAAAAGTTAGCAAAGTTGAGCCAGATAGTAAATATTTTAAATATATGAGCAAAGTTATAAGATAGGCAACTTCTGACTAAGGATGGATAATATTTTCATGGCATACATTTAAAAAATATTTAAAAAAACCAAATTTATCAGTCCATACAAAGAGGCTGCTGAAAAGATTTTGCCTAAGAGTTATACTATTTTTTACCTCTGCCTTGGGCAACATTCTCTCTGTACTGGTCTGATATTCCAGGTTTCTTCTATCTTATGACCCCCTCGTATCATGTAACACTGGCTGACAAGAAAAGAGAAGACTCTAAAAATCAAAAGTTTCTAACCAAAGGAGAAACACATCACTTCTGCCAGGATTTCAGTGACCAGAGAATATCACACACACACACACACACACACACACACACACCTACATAAGTACTTATCTTGGGCCAGAAAATAAAGAAATGGACACTGGTGAGACCTTGCCCAGCTTCCTGCCCCTGAACTATGTCAGAACCTAGTGCTGAAGGCTGCAGTGGAGGAATCTTAGAGGACGTCTAGAAGGGGGAGGACCTTAATAAAAACTGAACTAGAAAGCAAATGTCACAAGTTCTAATCTCTTTCAGAATTAGCAAATCAAAAGCTAAGAAGCTCGAGCACTGTGTGTTATGTCACATTTTAGGATACAACCAGCCTCCAGGAGTTGAAACTTTTTTGGTAGACATAAGCTATATAGTCATATTTACTGTAATATTAGATAAAATAATCACTTGTGATTTTTGAAAAATAAGATTAACCTTTTGGTTTTTGGCATATTTCCTTCCCAGTGTTTCTCTGAGAAAGCTCCTAGTTTTTTGTTTTCTTGTTAAATATTCAAAGAAAATAAAACTTTAAAACTTTTATATTTTATTTATTTGTTAAACTATATGTTAAAGAAAAGGAATGTCAAAATTTGGTACTGGAGGATTTTGAATAGGAAAGAGAAAATGATCAATCTAAAAGTACAAAAATGAGCCTTCACTTAAAAATCCTACCGTATTAAAAATGCAGGACATAGAAACTGGTAACACAAGAACACTTTTAATTTAGACTTGTAGATTATGAGCTATTTTGCTCTAATGTGTAGCCAGCGATAGCAAATAAAAACTGAGAGTACTTGTCTAAATTTGAGTTTCAGATCTCAAATAGGATTTAGTTATACGAAGCATATAGTAAAGATTTCTTTCAACCAACATATAAAAAATTTTTGTAAGTCCAAATTTCAAATTGAACTAGATAATTGTGTCATTATCTAGCAATTGTATGCTCTAGGTAAGAGAATGGATTTGGGAGACAAACCTTATTTTAAATATTTTACTTACTGTCTATCCTTGATTTTTGTGGTAATGGTGTATATTGAGTCATGACTCCCAAGAGAATAAATTCCTGTAAATTTTTTTTAAATTCCCAAATTTTTCATTAGTGGCATTGTTTTATATGTGTTTCTGTGTAAAGACATCATGTACATGTATGTTTATGTGTCTTGAGATTAACTCATTATATATAGTGCTGCTTTATGATTCAACACTAACCAAGAAAGGGTTAATGTTTTCCTGACTCTGGATAAAGCAATTTTAAATCTGTTTCTCTGGCTTCACCCTGATGCTCTCCACTTTGGTTCTTTAAAATAAAATCAGTCACCATCTCCTGAACACACAGGTTGAGTTGTTCTCCATCCTTACCAGTTACTGCAGATGTTATGTTAGCATTTTCCCAAATATCCTCACATACAAGTTGTATGATATATTCCTCCTGATTCCTGAGCACTGAAATTACACACAGCAGCACTAGAGACCATGCCTAATGAAGCTGAAGGTTTTCCCCTGGAAGCCATGCCCTTCAGCCTTTTACAATGTGGAACACTAGTTAGCACTTTACCTGTGCACTGGGGGCCAACAGCAGCACTACCAAGAGAGGTGGAAAAATGTGGCACCAAGTAGACTACAAGTAGGACACTTGTTGACAGCATGAGAGATGAGACAAAAGAACAGAACATCTCTTCACTGAACCTCAGGATCTTGATTTAGACCATGCATCAAGAGGGTCAAATTTTTATCACTCTGGGACCAGGGATTTAACTCAGTGGTTCTGTTGCCTGTCTTGCAATCACAAGGGCCTGAGTTCAGTCCCTGGTAACCACATACAACAGTACACTGGCAATCTACCACACACCACAGTGCTGGACATGATGGCTCCCTCCGATAATCCCAGTACTCTGGAGCCAGAGGCAAGAGGATTGCTGTGAGTTTGAGGCTGAGTTCAGGGCCAGCCTGAAATACAAAGCAAGACACTGTCTCAAAAAAAAAGAAAGAAAGAAAATATCACTCTGTGCATGTCCCTGAGTGACCATGAAAGTGTCAGGAGTATTTTCTTTGAAGTATATGTTAGCAAGTAAAGACATTTAGGTTATATAATTTGCAAAAATATTTTGAGGACCGACTGCATTAATTGACAAAATTAACAAATAAAGATAAACTTTGCTAAAAAGATGAATGGATAATAATGTGCGTAACATGAATGACCCTCAAATGATAATAGTAGCAGCACAGAATCTTATGCCCCAAGCCCAAAACTATGTATGTAATACAAAGGATTTTATTACTTTCTCTTCTAACTCAACAGTCCTAAGTGCAGCTATCTTCACCAGGTTTTGTTGGTCTTCCATTTTACAGCTTATAAGAAAGAAAATTCGAATAGATACACATGCCACGAAGTACTGAAAGCAAGTTCCTTTGTTTAGCCCAGTAGGAATGAGGCCAGTAATTCTTACATGCTTATAAATGTCATAATGTGCATAAGCCACGAAACTTTAAAGAAAAGTTACTAAGGAAATCATGTATCAAATCTTAATCCCCACCTTTGGCACTGATGGCCTCCTGTAGTTCTGCGACTGCCTTTGCCCTGCTCCGATTCCCTCCCCTGGTGCTTTCTCCTGTAAACTTTGGGCTGATAAGTCTTCCTCTGTTGTTCTAATTTCAGATTGCCCCCATGAAGCTGTAATCCTCTGTCGGTGGCATGGGAATGATTTCCACAACACCTGGCTTTATGTCACCAACGGAGGATTAAGGATTTAGGTAGAGACTAAACCACAGGAGTCTGATAAATATTGAAAACTGGAGTCCATTTTCTTGTAAATGTGTGAATGATAAAGCAAGAGGAGCAAAACACCAGTAGAAAGCATGACATTGAGTCAAAATATCTTTAGATAGCAGCTATTCTAGCATTGTCGGGGATTTCCAACTTGAGTTTGGTTTTACCCTCCCCACTTTCTTTCAGACGTTTCATTCCCCTGCACCTCAGTGATCCCTCAAGACGATGGAGCACAAAAATGCCTTTTCTGGTTCTAATTCTGAATAATGGATCTTGGTATTGTTGTTCTTAGCTTTTCTCTTGTGGTGTGAGGTCGATAGAACTTTAAGTATGACTCTCATTTAGTACTTAGACGTAGACTGTTACATGAGAGGGATGGTATCTAAAGCAAATTCATAGCTTCTATTATACACATGAAAAGTCTTTATCATTATCCTTAAATATTTACTCTCACTAATGTTTATGCAAAAATTGAATGATTATGTATCCTAATGATACAACAACCTATAGTTAAGAATTGTGAAATGTTAGTATTTTGTGTTTCTGTTAATATAATAAACAAATATACATGCTTTACCCCTTAGATTCATTTCTTACAAGTATTGAACAAGTGTTTTATTTTCTAATTGAATTTATTGGTACATTTTATATATACATTATGACTGCATTCAATTTAGAGAATTTGTTCCTGTCCATATGTATCTTGAGTCTCATTTTTCCCATTGCCCTACCCTCTCTATAACCCCTATTTCCTATATACAGAAGCTTTGCTTCCATTATTTTTGTTTTTCCCATGGCATTTTTCCCCTCCTTTCTTTTCTTTCTCCTACCTACCTTTTCTTTTTCCCTTTGAACATTATCTTCCTATTTCACAATACCTGTTATAGATTGTGGACCTCATCTACATCTTCAGTTTCTCACACCAGAGAAATGGTATGGCATCTATACATCTGTGTCCTGTTTATTTCACTTATGTGTATTTCAATGTCTACTAGAATAATTTCTGTCATAAGCAAATCATTTGCAAACACATATGCTGATTATTTACCATTAGCTTAAGTTTTAAGTCATCATTGGAGTTGTTAATCTGTTCTCTAGGTAAGACTAAATACTGAAATTTTGTTCACTGCCAAAATTTCTCTGGGAAAGATGTAGCTGTAATATATCATTGCTCTACCAGTGGTGGGAGGTGTAGTGACCTTCAAAATACCCCTTAATCCTGTATCAAAGTGATTAAGAGGTACTTAGCCTTTGTTAAAGTTTAATTAATAATAATTATTCTTTTCAAGTATTAATTATTTTTGGTGTCAATTTTCTTTTTCACTCTGTTAAGTAGATGTGAAAGCACCTATCACCATTTCAAAATTGTGTGCCAATGTGCTATTGTTTAATGATTATTTAGGAAGCATTTGATTTTTAAGAGAGGCTTATGTATTTGCTTGCTTAAGTATTGCACTGCTTTTCAGGTCAGCTTGCTCACACTTAATTGCTCTTCAAATAGTGCAATACTCTGTTCAGCTTGTTATATCGCTCTGACTGTGAGCAGCAACTTTTGTTATTTGTCACTTTGAACATGGCTAAGTGTCAATTTGCTGAGCACTCACTTCACAGCCACCACTTTTCTTTTGAGGCCACTGTTAGCTTCTTATTTAATTTTGTCACAGTAATGTAAAATGAGAACCTAACCATTTCTGCAGCTGTTTTCCAAATGAGCTTGAAATGGGAGGACCTTGAACAAAATGAACACAAAACAGAATTTTGTTTTTAGTCCTTAAGATTTCAGACAGAGTCTGAAACAGTTGCTATGTGACAGCTGATCTGAATTTTCTTTTGGCCCTTCTGTTCAAGATGGAAAAAGATCGCCGTCTTTCATGGTAAGGACAGCCCTGAGAAGGTACAGACTTAGGGGCTAACGACATCATAAAAGAAAGCCAGAAAAAGTCCACATTGCTTTTGATTGGCTTTTATGACATTAGCCTCCATCATGCTTAGTGCACAATACCGTGCTGTCCTAATGTTCTCAAGCTTCTGGTAACAAGATGACTTGTTTTCCCAAGTGCTTCACCGGTGTGACTCCATTGTACCCCAGTCACACACAGTATCTACTTGGACATGGTATAGGGGGGATGAACCTGATCGACACCAGTGAACAAGTAAAATCTGTCTCAGTTGTCCAAAGTTTCTGATGGGCCTGTCAACCTCATTCATTCTGAATGCACATCCATGAGACCATCATTCTGCCTCAGGAAACCCTGGGGGACCCTCATTCCCACAGCTCATCCTCCCTCCCTTTGATGTGCCCTCTCCTTTAAATGCATGTGACAACTCTGAGTCCTTAGTAATAATATAGTAAGCATTTGCTAATTTCATTCATTTTTATTAAGAACTGTTCTTTTAAGGGAGCTTAATAAGCTAATGCATTTCCTATAACTAATCTAGACTTCATTTATTCATTACTGTACAGTGTGGGACTAACTTATGAAATGCTGATGACAAGAATTTCAGCCTCTTCCATGCTTATGTTCAAACTGTGCTGTAGCCATCATGAAGCTCTTCTGAGACTCAGACTCACTGTCTTTCTCACACCCTGGTCTCTGTACACGTCACTGCCTCGGTGTCCAATGCTTCTTGGCTTCTGTCTGGCCGTTTCCTATTCACATATTGGCATCTTGAGTATCACTTTGTTATAAAGACTTGTTTTATAATCATAGTTCCCCAAGCACTTTTCCCCTAGCATTCAGCACAACACTGCTATGATATTATGTCATGTAATTATTTAAGGAATCTGTACATTTCTGCTTTTTCAATCGGTTTATAATCTTCTTGGGGGTAAAACTGGACCTTACTTATTGTTGTATCTTGAATGATGAGCCAGTAACTAAATTGATGAATGTTCATTGGCTCAAATCAGAGATGACAGAAACAGACAGAAATCTTAGGGTGGTAATGAGGACCAGCCATTCTTAAAAAGAAATACAACAATCTCTATAATAAACCAAAACACTACTGAGCTCCGATCATCTGCCACACATGTGACAAGGGAACTTTCTGTTTAATATTTAGTTTAGTCCTCTGACAATGTCAGAAAACTCAAGATCAGAAAAGTTATCTATTTATAGTCATATAAATGGTAATTATATAGCTAAAGTCTAAACCCATTTTGTCTAACCCTTGCTTATTCTTTTAATACTCCAAGTCTATAAGTCTCTGAGTATAAAATGAACCATGATTTGTTCAACCAAATAATGCTAATGTGATGACTACATGTTTCGTTGCTGCCATTTATTCCAAGACACTTTATGTGTGAAGGAATCAGAAATAAATCCAAAGTTAGCTGATCTGAAGTTTAGATTGCACTAAAAGGTAGCATAATAGACATAGCTATGTTATAGTGGTAGAAATAGTATAATTACATACTAGGTACTATTTCCCAGGCTCCAGTTACATTTCCATCATTCATTCTCCAGCCTTGTTTTATGTGTGTTTTCATCTGAAGTCAGTCTCTCTCTTTTGCCCTCTTTTCTTCCCTACCCTCCTGCAGTCCTCTCTCTCTCTCTCTCTCTCTCTCTCTCTCTTTTTTCTCCTCTGTCTCTGGGTTTGGGAGAGGGATTCATTAACGAGGCATCCATGTCCAGAAGCACCTATAGTGCTATATGTTGCACCTGAATGAAGTTTGTGTGACACAAATGTCCTGTCAAAAAGCACCTCACAGCCTTTTTGCTTTGAAGGGCACTGGGACAGCACTTCACCTTACACTTCGGAAACAGTCTAATGGGTGAAGTCAGCAACATAAAGCAAAGAAATACTAGGAGTAGCATTAAAAAGGGGAAACAGGCTCTTACTTACAGCCAGAGAGATGAAACAAGACAGGATGGCATGTTGTCACCCAGGAACACAGTGTCAAGTGACTCAGACTGGAACATCTGACAGTGACTGTGAAAACGCTGGAGGTATTGGTTTTGAGGTTACAAATAAATTTCAGTGTGTGCTCCAATTTGCAAAGTACAATGTACAAACAGTAAAGACAACTGTGCATCCATTATAATGCCCCCTCATTAGTTCTGTTCCTAAGATATAAGCCATGTAGGTTACTTTATTTCCCATTTTATTTTTGCTGTTGCCATTCAATATTTATTGTTGATTGGATTATTTCTTATGTCCAGTTAGCTTTTCTCTGGGCATTTATTTTTTTCAGGTAGGAGAAACCTATTTATTGGCTGTGGTTTGGTACATTGGCTTTTTCATAAGGCTCAAATCTTACCCCAGGGCCTGGAGAGATTCATTATTAATGAGGTAGGATGAAGGTTAGCAGCTCTTAGTTACATCCACAGAATGTGTTCCAAAATGAATTCATCTGCTTGAAGTATTAGCAAAATTTGGGGTATCATAGTTGCTGGGTTGTTTCATGGATATTTCATTAGTAAGAAATCATCTATTTGTTTTTGGGAAATAGGTCTCTTGTTTTCTTCCAATAGGGAAAGCAGAGTTCTCTAACTAGGTAGCTATTAGGAGATTACCAAGCCATCATTACATTAATGTATCAACAAGAGGAAAGAGAAGGTGAAAGATGGCTTTCCAAGTGAGCCTGGCTTACCAAAGTGTGTCCTCCAGCCCCTTCGGGAAAGCTGGAGGCTACATCACACCTTTGAGGCCACCAGTGAATGTTTTAAGCTCTAATTCCTGAGTGGTGCCCTCCCGAGATTATAATTGAGGCACCAGCAAACTGATAATGGTACTCTATGCAGTGTATGTTAGGGTGTTTTCTTTTTAATGTCTTAGCTCTAGTTTTCTCTTTCTGTCAGATTAGAGAAGTGATTATAAAAGCCTCTGAGGGAGTTGAGGATATGGCACGATGACAGGGTGATGCTTGCCTAGCATATGAAAAGACCTGGGTTCATACCCATCGCAACAAAAATAAAGTTGAAAGCTGGAAGACCTTCAGACACTAAGTAGAATTAGCGCATTGGCCTCCTTCCATGTGGATCAACCTTGAGAATGAGAGAGGTCAAAGTAGGAAGATGAGAAGAGGAAACTCAAAGGGAAGTCTGTCATAACCTACCTGCGGGCTTGCATCACTCACTCAGACTTTCTAGATCATGTTCCGAATACCAGAAAAGAATCCTCATTCTCTTTCTGTTATTCTCTTTTGACCATATTATAAAACATCTTTTAAATTAATATTATAAAATTATAATCTGGCTAACTCCATACTTCTTTCACTGAGTTTCAGTTACTGGAACTTTAGTACTATGAATAATGATATAGAGAATAAATATCTCAGGGTTTTGAATATCATATATTTTTAAGTCATGTATCTGTTTCTTCTTATTCACTTTTTCAGTTCACTGAGTTACATCTCCATGTCTTTTCCTTGTATTTGCTTAAGACAAGGCTGGAATCAAACTTGAGGTCTTCCAGCCTTATCCTGCTAAGGTGCAAGGATCATGAGCATATACTCATCCTCTTTTTCTTAATATTGACCAAGGCCAGGAGAATATAAAATATCCTTTAAAGTTTTATATCCATTCTGGCCCAAGCATTGCTTTTACTGCTATATAGAAATCTCTCACTTCTTTGTTTTATGGGAAAGGGGACTGAAGATTACAGTTTGAAATAATTTTGTCCCTTAACAGTCATGTAGATAAAGTAGTTACTCTCTCCTAAGTACTGTCTTTGTTAAGAACTGCTTCCAAATAGTAGCATGTTCTTCACTTGCTATAAAAATCAAATGAGTGCTAAGTTATTCCTTAATACATTGTAAGAGTTAGTGCACCTTACCTCGCTAAAGAATATATTCTGGTGGACACACACCCATACAAACTTTTGTTGTTCCTCTTAAGCAAACTGCCACAGAGTAAGAATGAGTGCGGCCCCTTCCTTTACCTCAGCTCAGAATCTGAGAGAAACCTTGTGACAAGATGAACAAACAGTGTGCCTTTTCTTTGTATTCTTAGAATGCTCTGGAAGTGAATTTGTCTATTCATAATGATTCTTACTTTCTCCAAACTTCTGTCTGAATACGTGGGATATCCTGAGGCAGCCCACCACAAACAGGGGTGTCTTCCTGGAGCTTGACAGACTTCCACTTCTGGGGTACAGGCTTAGCATGATTTCCTCAATGTGATCTGAAGAGCACAAGTGGTGAAAGATGTGCAGGTGCTTGTCATTGAGAAAAAGAGAACTCTCAAATATTCATGAAGTGCCTGCAATTGCATTTTAATTTACTTTAGGAAATTGCCTACTTTGTTATTCATTTTTGTTTTGCATAATAGTTATGACATCTCTGGTTGGTTTCTGATTCTGAGGAGCCTGCAAACATGCAGATTTCTTAGACATCTACCACACAGATTTTTCTGTCAAATCATAAATTGAATTTCATTCACAAGAAGGTAATTTACACTTTCAGGCATATTTTTGTTAATAAACCAGATTCTTTTGAATGGCATTTCTTTTCAGCTCTCCTGAAATAAAAATTCCTGTCTATTTTTTTTTCCTTCCTTCAAACCTATTTTAGCATAATTTTGGTTAGGAGAAGTAATAACATGCTAGTTATTTCTGAGGTTATGTGGTTACCGTAAGTGGATCAATTTTAGAAAGAAATTAAATTTGTGGTGAAATGGTAGGTCATTTAAAGAAATTGGCATGATCCAGATGTTAAACAATAACATGCTGGAAGGATTTCATATTCTGCACATGAAAAAGCAGGTGTTCATAATATCAGGTATATATTAGAGAGCTAAGAACAGCATACAAGAAAATTAGTTTTTAAAAAACTTTTACAGTGAAAAATGTCCTTTCATTGGAGTAAATTATCTGTATAAGATAAGTTGATTTCTATTGGATACCAGGAAGAGTTGACTTCATTAGCTTTTATCCTTAAAAAAAAAAAAACTGAACCATCACACTAGATTGGACTGAAAACTTGACTTTCTAGAGTAGTAAGGAGTCATTGTTTTCACTGTTTAACTCTGATGAAAACAGGAGCAAAATTAACATTTTATATAGTACTCTTCTTCCCAATCCCATTAAGCCTGTTTTGGTTTTGTTGTTGTTGTTTGTTTGTTTGTTTGTTTGTTTATTTGTTTTTTGAGACAGAGTCTCTCTTTGTAGTTCAAGCTAACCCTGAGCTCAGCCTCAAACTCACCTCACAGCAATCCTCCTGCCTCTGCCTCCTGAGTGCTGGGATTACAGGCATGAGCCACCACACCCGGCACGGTGGTATGTGGTGCTGATTGCTGTTGGGTGTGAGTCTCCCCGCCCAGTATTGTATGTGGTTAAGGGGGAGTGGGAGAGGGATCAAACCCCGGTCCTTGCACTTGTAAGACAGGTGCCAGAACCACTGAGCTAAATCCCCGGCCCTCAGCTGAACAATTCTTACCACTGTACCCCTGGCTCTAGACTTCAATTTGCCTCTTCTTCACCTTCTGCCTTCTTTCAACTCTAGAATTGTAAAATGCCCACATTCAGTATGAATCTAGCCAATTAAATTCTTATTCTTTGCTTTCCTTACTTGTGTTGCTTTATAATAGTGGTCTGTGATTGTAGTTGTTACCTTTGTGGCTGGTAATTAGTAAATGTTATTATTGACAAAGAACAATGAGTTTTTATGTTCTCCCTTGATGTGTTCATTAAAATGCAATAGAAAATCCTAAAGTAAAATAAAAGCCCAGATTAGGAATTTAGATAATTCTTCAGTAAATCCTCCTGTCCTGTAGTAATCTCTGAAGGAAATCAAAGAACACAATATATCATTTGATTGATGCCAGTTTTGCCTAATTAAACCACTATTCCATGCAATTTTAATATTTTTATTGTCTTTCACTAAAGTCTTTGGATGTGTTAAGAATCACCTTCACTAACATTTTTCCCAGACACTGTCATGACAAAAATATGGATTGAATCTCTCACCAAAAGTTGGAACATTCATCTTTCAACTATTAAGAAGCTTAGATTATTGGAGAGAATATTGGTCTAACAGATATCTTTGTTCCAAGATGGAAGCCATAGTTACTCTGTAGATTTAGAAAAGTTTTTGTGCACTGAATTGCAGATATTTAACTGCTGACAGCTTCAAGGTCTGACTTACTTTCTTAAAAAGTCCTCCCAAGAGAAAATAAGGCCCCCATGCACTCTATAATTCTATGAAACAAGATTAACAGATACAGAGTGTAAAACTATTAGGGCAGGGCCCCTAAAACACCAGTTACTATTTGATACAAATGACTTTTAAGGCAGAAATATAAGCACACAGTGAGTATAGTTCATCATTTTGTGGCATTTTACATCATAAGTAGATATGTAGAGCAATTATAAGAGCTAGTTACGAATATACTGATTCTCTTCTTTATGAGTACATGCTAGTATTTTATTTCACTATTTCTTTCTAAATTAGGTACAGTTACTTGATTCATCTCTTTATGAAATGATGAAAGCATTTCAGATAATGAATGCTTTCAGATGAAAGCATTAAGAGCTACTGTGTCATTTGCCTGGGAAAGGCTTAAGCAAGCCTGAAATCTTGAGTGTCTGTAAGAGACAATGTCTTCTACCAATTCAGGCTAGATACACAGTCTTAGAAATAAACCCTGGAAACTGTTGTCTCAAAAAACATAGCTCATTGGTATGAATGGCATTTTTATGCTGTTCTATGATTTTTATCTTGGATCTTATATCCTCAATGTGTTGACATTGAGCCTTTGAATGGTAATTAGGTCACGAGGAAGGAGAAACCATGATAGCATTCATGCTCTTAGAAAACAATCTCTGTTCTCTGTTTCTCAGTCTTTCTCCTCTCTGTATCTCTGTCTGTCTCTCTCTTCCTCTCCCCCCTCCACACCCACACACATCCACACACATACAAGGAAAACCCCTCAGTCAACACTGCATCTGCAGTGGGTGTCACCCTCTGTACAACTTTGACAAATTTCTGTTGCTTAAACTGCTTCATCTGAATGGCTGAAACTAAGATGTTCATGTGGATGTTACTATTTATTTATTGTTATACTTATTTTACATTGTTTGAAATGATGTATTACATAGGAATAATTAAATTTATTTTCACAATAAATTTGACAGATAACATTGTAGCAGTTTCTTTGGGATATATATTTAGAATTTGATGTCATCTCTGCTAACAGTTTCAGAAACATGAATTGTTGAAATTTTTGCACCATAAAATTCATTTATGAATGATGATCAAATACTTACCCATAGGTTTGTGATGAGCATGAAATGATTAAATACTTATAATTCACGTAGCAGAACTTCCAAGGGGGTCAACACACACACAAGCCATGTTCTTCCTTAACTTTTTCTCTGTTAATTTGTGAAGAAGCTTAAGTTACAAGTGTTTTTTAAAAAATGTCCTCACACTTTATTTTGTAGCAAATGCCATCCAAATACAAATATCCATATATAAGATTTGAAAAGAAATGTACTATTAAGGCAGCACAACTGGTGTCTGTTAGCTCATAAAGTGGCATATCCGTAGGAATCATACAGAAATTGTGAGATATAAGCATCCATTCAGGAAAACAAAGAAAATCATCCAGGAAAACTCTGGTAGAGGTTTCAATAAATTGTTTTTTAAAGAAACTCCCAACTGTGCTTTAACCTTTTCTACCACAATTTATCCAGTGATCAACAGGAATCACTGAAATCTCTAATTGAGCTCTGTTACTGTAGGAGCTTGCCTTGTCCAAGAACCACCAGCAGTTAAGTTTGAAATCTTAAAAAGCCAAGGTGCTCTTTAGAAGAGTGGCCAGGCCAGAGTAGAATGAAGGCTTCATAACTAAGGAGGAACCTCAACAGCTCTGATATGGCCAGCCTTTTCCAGATGGTTAGTTTTCCAAATTGCATCCACTTTCATCTCATTAGCAGCCTTATGTCTTACACTTAACAGCAAATGCCAGAGCAGAGCCCCCAGTAATGAAGTCAAAGAGCCTGATCTATTGATCAAATATAGTCTTGTACTTAAAACATTCTGGAAATTGAAAGACAGTGTGGTGCCTCTAAATTACCAGGATGGTTTGGTCAGGAAGTGGGGCCCTGGTAATTGAAACATCCTGAATAAATTTTCTAAAAGATACTCATAGACTATGAATGCCAGTAAAAGGTTTCTGAACTAAACCAGAAATTAGTGGGAGCAGCTTAGGTTGAAAAATAAGAAAACATAAATAAATTTATGAAAGTATGGAGAGAAGAATGGCTTCAGTGTAGAAGAACATGGAGTAGTCTATCTATACATGAATGGAAAGGGTATCTATTTTACATGTGTTTAGCAGCCAGCTAGGACGTTACAGAGGAAGGAATTGGTAGTAGTGCTGTAGGCCCCTCTGAATTCTTGAACTGTAAAGTCTCCTGCACTATTTGGGATGAGTGGATAACATTTCCCTTACCAGGTAGTTTTCCGCAATCTCCTTGGATTAGCAGAGCCATTACCAGCAGTAGATTGATCAGGCCCACATAGAGTGAGGTCAAGGTACCCATTAACACAAACGACTTTTGAATAAATCTTCTCTATAAGTCAGCACAAAGTACTCCTATTTGCAAAGCAAAATGTGGATTTTATGTGGAAAGGACTTTGAGCTCACCTGTTATTTTTAGCTGCATTTACAGACAGAGAGAATTACTATATGCAAGTGTCACTAAACCTTAAGGGTAAATAAGGGCAACAAAAAATACCTGCTAGTTTTCTTACTGTGCCTTGTATTTTAGAAACATTTTCTTTTGTCTCAAGAATGATAGAATACCTAAAGATGTACATGTGCTTAAGACAAATAAAATGTAAATTGTGAGATTTTGTCCTTGGCTCCTGTTGACTTCCAGGGCGTTTTGGTGGTGTATTTCTGTGGTTACCTCTACTTTTATGCTACCTGATGATAGAATGTACTCAACTTTCATATCCTTCCTCACCTTGGAAATCACTTCACATTATAATTACTTTGGATTTTAATCTTGTACACGAGTATAATTTTCAGCTCATGTGAATCACTCTGCGGAGGCTGTGTTAGTCATTTGGAATTAGTTTCCTTTCCATTCACCATAATTAATTCACTCATGTTTGATGCCCCCTTGATTTTTTATGTTCCAGAAGTTTTACTTTGGAAAATTAGGAGGAGAAAAATTAGCTCCATCTAGAGCAGTAGCTCTTGGTATTTGTAGTCACACTGGACTACAATGTTTCTTCAAATGAAAAGCAGCACTTTGTAGATTTGTCCTGTGCATCAGTGTATTGTGCGTTTAATGTGAACAGTTTAAAGGAGTAAGTGGCCTTTGTGTAGCCCAGTGACAGGACAGAAACCTTAAGCAAGAATCTGATGTTCAGCATCAAAACCATTTTCCACCTGATAATGTTTCAGTTGATGTAACAGAGAAGAATCAAAGTAAAACACTTTAATTTGCACTTAAGCAGATTATTTTGCTGAAAGTGAAAATAAAATGTGTTCCACAATAACATCGCAGTAAGTACCTTGGTTTCATTGTGGTCTAGTGTGATGGATTCGCTGAGAGGACTGTGTTCCCTTTTGATGATCGTGCCACAGGGACTCCCTATTTCGGCCCTTAAAGATCCTTCTCAAATTATAATGATAAGCAAATCTGAAAGTTCTGACACTAAAATATACCAATTTTCTTGTTAAAATAGGAATTGTGAAATTTCAGTCTTTGAAAGAATGCATTGCTATATTTTTAACTGAAATATATTGCACCAGCTAACAGGGAGGAACTGTGTTAAATTGAATTTTGTAATGAAACAGTATCCCCATCCTCTGGCAGACATATTTGACATCTTAATTTCCTTGCCTATTCTGACATGGAAAGTATTAGCTCTTCTTTCATCATAAAACTTCAGTATGTAAACTTATGATGAATGATTAAGAGACACGAGACCAACAGGCCTGGCTCTAGTTTTCACTTTCCAGAACCATAAAAAGCTTTGATTTACAGCTGTTGGAAGCAAGTTCAAATATTACCTGAATATCACCAGCTTGCAGAATGTGGCTGGCAGGTTTCTGGTCACTGTGCAAAATTATACCTTTGTCTAGTCCAAGAACCAATGCTTCATCTCCCCTAATTTGAGGAGTGACTAGAGATGCTGCTTGCTGCTCTTTGTCTTTTCTGCTTTACCATTAGCATGCGAGCTATAGATTCCTTCACGCCTTTGCCATGTGACTAACTGATCTAGTAATAAGTCACCTCCTCAAAAATTCCGTTAGTGTTTTCTAATCGAAAGACCAGTTGCAAAGGAATTAGCTTTTTCAATAATTTTATTCTAGCATTTAAAACCCAGCATTTTCACAAGCTAATTTCCTGACATTGACTTTTTAAAATATTTTAAATCAGGGCCAAGGACGTAGTTCAGTGGTTTCAGCACCTACCTTGCAAGCCCAAGGACCTGGGTTCAATCCCCAGGAACAACATACAACAATGCTGGTTGTGGAGACTCACACCTACCAGCAATCACCACATACATACCACCACATACAGTGATGGCATACACCTCTAATCCCAGCACTTGGGAGGAAGAGGACAGGAGGATTTCTGTGAGTTTGAGGCTGAGCTCAGGGCCAACCTGAACTACAAAGTGAGACTTTTTTTTTTTTAAATCAGATGTTTCTTACAATTTTTGGAAATAATTCTTTTAGAAAAATTTATTTCCACATAAAGATTCTTCCTGTTGGACTTCTCTTTAGTAGTTGCTCTTTTTGTTACTTTCTGCAAATAGTATTTTATATGATGCACAAAATAGAATTCATGCCCCAAACTTGAGTTGTCTTTTAGGGCAAGTGATTATATGGAGAAGTAAAAGATCCAGGTTTGGAATGGACAGACATCAGCTATCTAACTGTGGCTAATGACCCAGATGGATCATGGGGCTTCATCTGTACAACATGGCAGGTGCTCACATGCACAATATCTGTATTATCGTTTACATTTAAGAAGCAGAATTTTAATAACTTGTGATGATTAGTGAGCATAAAAATATGGGTGAGGTTTTGTACTAGAGACATTTTATTAGTTTTCTCATTGAAACTGAAATTTCAGGGAATTAAGGAATGTTTACAGAAGAATGTAGTTCTTTTTGAAAATCATTACCTATAAGGCACGTAGTTGAACCAGTTTTAGGAATTTACTGGGATAAACTACTTTGTGAAATTTAAACTGGAATTGAATTGGATTTCCCTTATTAGACTGATAAGAACATTTAAGATTTAATTCTAGGGTAAGATTTTTTAAGGTGAAAATGGTACAAGTATTTAATGGAGTTATCTTGATGCCAGTAGACTGCTACCCCAGGAAAAGCTGCTTAAAATACTCATCTCTTCTACTCCAGGGAGACAGCCACTGCCTTTTCCAACCATGCTGCCGTTTTTGACCTATTAATGTTTCAGAGCTTACTTGCTCTAAGTTGACAGATACTTGTGTATGCTAGTGGACTGTCTCACAAGCTGATGAACTGTTGCTTTTGACTCTCTTATGCCTGCCTTATTTCTGAAGGAGGGAGTCTCACAGACTTCCATGACTCTTAAAGCAACATGGCTGCCTGGAAAAAGGTTAATAGATTGTGGCATAAACCAAGATAACACACTGTGGCATCCTTATATGTAGAAACTGGAGCAAAGCGGTATTTATGGCTCTACTCACTTAGTTCTCAAATAGCACTGGGCTCACAGAACAGCTATGTGTTAAAAAGTAGGTAAATGGTCTATCTGAGAAGTGTTTTCAGGGAGCTGTGAATGGTAACTCAAGCAAGAATCTGATGGTAAGATTACTCAAAAGCAGTTTATCACCTGTCAGTGTTTGGGAATAAAATTCCTTTATTTTTCTATTTGTTCCTGTGTGTTAGATATCCCTAAAAAGAGTAAGTTTTATTTAAGGCACCTTTACCTGTGGCATGCCATTTATAATAATTATTAATGACCTCCTACTGGCCTGTTGCATTTTATTTTATACTTAGAGTGTAGGAAGAAGTGTGGAAGACTTTAAATGAAACAGAATTGCAGCTAGGTAACTTCTGTGGGAAGTACTGTAGGTCTACCCTCTGGACTATGTAGTTCTGTGGGATTTTCATTCTTTTATTGCCTTTGAGCTATTTGTCAGCACTTTAACTCCCAGATAATCAATATCAGTACAAATGACTTGGATTGACACACATTCACACTATTCTTATCCCCTATAAACAGAGTTGATCTTTATAGCTCCTCATCCTAACCTATTCCTATTTCTATTCCTAGAATAAGCCAATTTTGTATATATTTACAGTTTATTTCAGCATTTAAAATTTTCAGATTTCCATGCAGTTCTTTGATTTTACCCTTGAGCTAATTGTAAAATCTTACTGTTCTCCTGTAAATTAATTAGTTAAATATGATCCTTTAGAAACGTTTACTTTACATTTCAATGCCTCACAGTTATGCTGTGCTCTTAAAAAGTGTGCATTAGCAATTTTCTTTTTGTGGCCAAAATTTGGGATGCACGTTTTATTGTGTTTATTGTACCTTGGTTGGAGTATGTAAATCCTGAAAATCTGGCTTTTACAAAGACATGCTCCAGGGGAGACGAGATCTAAGTCATCAAAGTGAGATCTGTGGAAGTAGATGATATGGGTAACTTCATCTCTCGCCTGCTGCTTGCATCTATCTTGGCTGATGCATTATGTTTAGCATCTTCACAGCAAGCCTTTCTTTTTCCATAGAAAGGAGTGGAAGCTGGTACACAGCAAGCTTGGAGAAGGGCCGATGGTTCAGGTCTGAATTGCTACTTGAAGTACATTTTCTTATTTACACTTAGCATCCAGAGAAAATTGAGTGGGAGGAATGAATGGCTTGATGTCGACAAGGTTAGTCCTCTGATACCACATATGACATTGAATCAAAAGCTGAGATCCACACGCACGTTTGCCCACACACATAGATAACACCAGTGGGCCCAGTAACAGATTAGGGACTTTTGTACAGCCTTTTGTGTTTCTTCTTTCCTCTACAGCTGTGATCATCTTGTCTGATTTTGCTTGTCACAGAAATACTATACTGGAGGACAAAGACTCAAACTCATGCCTTATGGAATTTTTCAAGCACTGAGTGTCATTAGTTCTTTTTTCATAATATCAAGTGACCAGGTACCATCACCCATGCTGTGCTGAGCATGTGTTTGTACGTACCTCAGGCTAGGGCAGTACAAAGTTAATTAGAATAATTCGGCAAAACGTGGTGATTGTGCTGAGGATCCAAAAGGGAAAAATCAAAAGCCATTCTTATAAATGGCCCAGACCCTTCTTAGTAGTAAAATCCATATACGGTAGTTGGCTTGAATAGAACCAGTGTCCTAGCAGGATCTGGTTAGGGATCCATCCTCCCGAAGCTGCATGTCTGGCAGGAATCCACCACTCCTTGTATAAACAGTGTCTGGCTCCTATGGCCAGGCAATCGTGAAAAACGAAATTAATTTGGAAGGAGAAGAAAAGAGAATTTACCGTGAATCCCAAGTGGATACACGCATCCAAACTCCTACATGCCAGCCACTTGCACAGCGAAGTGAGGAAACAAATCCTTGCAGAATCATTTGTTCTCCACGGCATGCTGGGCAATGTGTCAGGAACACGCCTCCTGAGAGGCAGCTAGAGATTCTTCTCATAGAATGTGCTGTCAAAACCCAGTTGTCTAAGAGCCTGCATTTCATGTCAGTGAACAGGAGTAGCTTCTAGGAGTTGATCTGAAAAAAAGCTCTCAGATATTGTTCCAGGGTTTCTACAGGTTCATCACCTCTGGCTTTATCTTTTATTTCTGGGAATTTCTCCAGGATATTGGCAGTGTTATGCAGCAGAAGAATCTTGTTATACAGCAAGATTCTCCTGGGCACATTAAGGGGAAGCTGAACTAATTTTTGGTCTGTTCCCAAAGCATTCTTTTCCTTCACCTTTTGCAGAAGGAATCAGAAAGAAAGTTCAGCTTCATGTAGATCAATGGGATTTTGAAACTAGGTGTTTTTCTGAAGTGTTTGATTGTTTGAGAAGTGCTAGAGGTGCCTCCTTAGGAGAGTAGGCATCCAATACAGGGCAAGAAGAAGAAGTCTGCATGTGTCAGGGTGTTGTGAATTAATGAATGAACAGCCAGTAGTTGCAGTTCCGTGGCTCACACTCCATTCACATGAAGTTTACATTTGTTATGAGTATCTTACATGTGGAAGGAGAATGCATCATGACACTGGAGGACCTATAGTGTTAATGATAATGAAGGTAATCCAACTCTCTTCTAATGCAGGTACCTTTACCACAGCATTCTAACCTTTGAAAGTATTCAGTAGTTATTAAGTGTGTAAAGCATCATACTGTGAGACATCTTGCAAAATGAAGGTGTTTGTTCAATAACTTGCAAAACCTTTGAACATGCTGATTAGTAGTCTAGTAGATAAAATTAGTGATTCTGTTTTCCATTAAATAAGTCTGCAACTTGACTCTCTTACTACCAGTATAAAATATCTAGATGCAGTATTCAAATACTGTGAATTTCCCAGGGTTGTGACTATGTTGGAAAGCAACAGAAAATTGCATGAATTTATTTAGAAAATTTTAATGAAGCATTATAAATTTAAAAATCCCTGTCAATAGTAACTTCATGGCTCTTTTTCTCCTGGATATGCCATGATTCCACAGTGTATTCCTTAAATTAATTATTTCACAGCAAGCCTAATATTCTCTTTGAATTCTGCATAATGGGAAATTCGTGACCTGCATAGTTTCATTGATGCATTTTCACTTACATTATATGCTGAACAAAATGTATCAGTTGCCATTATGGACTAGGTACCGAGTCAGGTGCTGCAGATACGCAACTGATGAGCGAGAAATGTCCCAGCACTGTCAGACACTATGTTCCATATGCATGGGTGAATATGTTAGCCAGGTCCTTGTGCAGAGCTGACGGGATGGTAGGAAGTGAAAAGCAGCCTCATCTAGACTCTAGATCATGGGAGATCAGTGAATATTAGTTTACTAAATAAACGAAGAATGAAGAGATGAAGAGACAGTATGGAGAACAAAGTATACATTAAAAGAATGCCATTCCTGAGGGTATAACTGAACATACTGTGCTGTCAGTCATTAGTTTGACATAAGAATTAGATAGGTGAATGGCAGGAGATGAGAACATAGACTTCTCCAGGAACAGTCAGAAGGGAAGGTACAGTAAGATGAATTGTGTGATGAATCCATTCACCAAAGGGAATTCAGGAATGTGGTTCACGGAGATGAGTCTAAACTGAAGTGATCAGTGTTTCTTTGAGGGGAAATTATCTAAACTGGGGATTTCTTATGGACTGAGGGTACAGACCTCATGTGTGAGTTACTCAGAAAACTACACAGGAGTTCTGAAAAAGCAAGCCCTGGGGCTCAGATCACAGAAATTTTACCTAGTTATGTATCATAAATTGCCTTAAATTGGACACTGGCTTCCTCGTATAATCATATTTCTCACCACTTCTCAGTTGCATACTTTCTTTCCACCTATATAGTAACATTTAATAAACAGAGCTTGACCATTGCTGGTATAATTCAAAATGAACAACAATCATGAGAAAGTGTCATAGGCTAAAGTTAGATTTTCTGAAAGAGGTTCTGCCCTCCAAAGCTAGACTGTTTTCTCTCTTAACCTTTGCTTCAAGTCTAGATCTTGATTCAAGAACTTTTTCCATTAACACGCTATTTTGAATAAGCCAGTGTAATAAATTCAATAATTTTTTAGCTAAAATAATATCATCTTGATCGCCTTTTTTTCCTAATTGAATTTAAATTTTGGGTAAAAAATCAGAGATTCACATGGTTTTCAGTAACATCATAGAAAATATATAACTTCCTATCCTGGCATGCCAAAGAAAGAGTCCGGGAAGATGAAAAAAGAAGGTTTCAATCACTCCCATGGCTTCTAGGAATTGATTTTTTACTGCTCTTAAGAGTCTAAAGTGGGGTGTTACAAGTTCAAGTCCTGTCTGTGCAACTTAGTGAGACTCTCTCAAAATAAAAAGTAGAGCACACCATCACTGGGGTGTGGCCCCCAGTACCACACACAGAAACCATTTAAAAAATAAACTTACAGGTGTAAAATTTTTTATAGAGCATGACAATTTGACATGCAGCATGATCACTACAGGCAAGCAAACTAATATACCTATCACCTTATATGCAACCTTCTGTGTGTAAGCTAAAATCTGCATTTTCTAATATGTTATATAATGTTATATACATAATCTCCATGGTATAAACACTATGTTGATCATAAATGCATTTTTCCATCTCCTTAAGCATGACAGTCCTAAGATTCACCTTGGTCCCTTACTTGTCTTTAAGAGCTTGGGGTATGGGCTTTAATTTAGGAGAGATATTGTTCACTTCCTGGGTTTCTATATTCCTTTTGTTTTAAAGCCAGTGCTGAGCTTTAATCATACAAATTCTTTACGATAATTCTTCACTCTACTGCTGTTACCAGAACACTGACATTTTAAAGGGTGATGAAATTTATTATAGCATTTGAAGTGCTGTCATTTTAAAACCTAGATCCCTAGACAAATTTGTAAAGGAGACCTCATGCCCTTTATTAATTGCCAAAGTAATGCTGGGGGAAGAGGGCCCTCTCCTCTTCTCAGATTTTTTATCACTGGCATGTGAAGCAGAGACTGGTTGTATTTACCTGTGGGCATCCATCTTCAGTGATGAGTGGGAATTAGAGTAATTATTATAAATTAATGGCTTTATGAGTTGTAAAAGGTTGGATAGTATGGAGTTTCGCTGTCACACAAGCAGACAATTAATGAAATATACACTCATAGACTGCAACATGGATCTTGTGACATTTTAGCCACTTTGCTTTTTATTACTTGACTCTGTGATATGATCAGCATTGCAGTCATGCCTTTATGGACGCCTGCTAAAACTGCCGTATTTCATGGGGAAGAAAAATAATCTTTCTTAAAAGCTTATATGCAGTTCAATTTGATTAGGTTCTTAATCACTCTCACCTAGACTTGGCCCCTGTTCTGAATTGTTCTGAACTAGTTTACAGCTATTGAGCTTCAAACAGTAAATCCCAAATTCTCAAGTGAGCTGTCGTATAATTTAGTAAGAATGCTGATCTGTTGTTATCAGGGTCAAAAACAAGCACTTTGCAAATTGGTTTATTGTATATCACCGCAGGATCACCAAACTCAATTGTTCAAATGGCTAACTTTGAGTATGCAGAGAGAAGTGTCAGACTGTAGCAGCAGTAAACCTGAAACTGCTCATCATCTGTGGGTGAATTTGTAGGAGGCAGTTGGCTTGATTGATAGAATGTGGGTCACGGAAAGTGGAAGACGTAAGTCAGCCTCTCTGGTCAGCTGAGTTGCAGAAGATCACCGGAAGCTAGGGAATGACTCTGTGCCTTGTCTGACAGGTAAAGTTGGAGCAGTTTATGTGTAGCCATGGCACCTGGGCGAGGCAATGGGGTTCCTGAGAGAAGATACCATTCAAGTTGTAGAACTAATAACAAGCTTTGGATATTTGAATAAGGAAGTTTTCAACAATGCTTTCAATGTAGATTTTGAAGAGAACTGTGAACAGTTCTGAAATTTGCAACATGCATCTTAAATTTTCCCTGACTTGGGTTAGCAATTAAATATTTGAGGGGAGTACCATGCCAAGTGTTTTAGAAACACAGTGCCAAATCAGCCAATATAATTATCCTTAGGAAGCATAATAAAGATGTAAGCATCTTTATTTACTAGTGACTAGTGCACACACTTTCTCAAACCTAGAGTCAAACTGGTTCCTTCCAACCCCATTTCCTGCTCCACATGCTAAAGATTGTCACGTGCTAATCATGAAGTGGAAACTAAGGAAGAACCCAGTTTTTCAGAGATATGATTTGAAAGGAATGTAGGAAATCTGGTTTTTCGCAGTTTCCTACAGATGCCAAATTTCTTTCAAAAATTAAAAATAGTTCAAGGCATCCCATGTATTCACAGTTGTGCCCCAGTGAACTTTGTCATACATTAGAGACAAGGGTGGTTTCTAGCCTTACTCTGGACCATGGAATCACTTTGTTAATGAGATTTCTTGTTACTATGATACACACCCGCAATTTTGCTGGCCTGTTTCCTAGGGACTTTCATGAAAAGTTGCAGCTGTTTCAATTTTCTTCTGAGATCTTTCTATCAAATTTTTAAATGAATGTTGGGAAATAACATGTGGTGTGAGTGTCTATATGGATCCTTCTGTGTAACTGTAGCTGTGTCTGAGTGTTACTAAATAATCTTTTGGTTTTAAAGGTCTAAAAGTTTCAGTTGTGTAAATAAATATGTTTCATATGTATGTTTAAAACAAGGAGAAAACCCTCTATCTAAAAGTGATCAAACTTTTTAAATGTTTCAAAATGCTTATTTGGAACTTTTGAAAATATGAACTTAAGGAAATTAACTAGAAAGCTACTTTTATAGTACAGCTTCACTATATTCAGCCAATCCTGATTACTTTGCACAGGAACTTCATAAGATTAAGGCATTCACCATAGTAACTACATTTTTTTTAGCTATCAGGAACTCTAGTTACAAATTCTAGAAATTCTGGAATATTATATTTCGCCATGCCCGTTTCCAGTCAGCTTCCCAGACACTAGAAAAACAAATTGACTAAGCATCTGAGGAAACGTATCAAATGATGAGGAGACTCTTAGCAGACACGCAAAGGGACTATGGAGAATTCAGTAGAAGATGAAAGACTTTTGGCAGACTGCACAGTCTGAGGAATGCCAAATATGAAACAAATACTGCACTTTGATCAGAGGTTTGAAAATTGGAACTCTTTTTGTTACATCTCGCCAGCTAATTCTCACTGGTTAGCTTTCTGTTTCCTGCCCACCTCCTGGAAAGGGCAGAAGTTGGTGCTTCTCCCCATACGCCAGAGTGCTGTGAAAGCCCAGAGTTGGCAGGGCTGTACTCCCTAACGTCACTCATTCTGTGTGCTCGTTTCTGTTTGTTGGGGTTTTTTTGTAATGAGCATCCTGAGGTCCCCAAGCATCCCCTCTGAGGGCAGAAGTTGCAGTCGTGAACCTGCAGAGGCTGGCTGGACAATGGATGAGGTCCTCCTGTCTGCTGCTTTTAACTACAGTGCCACTCACTAAATCTATTCCTAGCAGCTTTCTGACCCGGGGCCATCTCTGGAGGGAGAGGTACCTGGCAGTATCACATTTCTGCTGTCACCGCAGCATCTTGGAGTGAAAATGAGCATTGAGGCAAACATTTAGAGAAGGACAGTGTAAAGAGTGACACATAATTAAAGGAGACACAGAGGCAAGAACAGCCCCAACTCCTTCTTGGAAAACGGAGGGAAATTTATGGCCTGATTATATTTCCCCAAGCTCATTTCTACCTTCCTAGTAGAACTCTCATCTCCCAGCCTCAGAAGCCCCTTGTTTATTTTCAAGCTAGAGAAGAGACCTTGACAAGTGCAGGGACCCAGGGGATTCACAGGCAGTAACTTCAAATACGTTAAGAAGCATCAGCCTATGTCCCTATTATGTGACTCTGGGCCGCATCTTGCTGGGCTTGAATCTGCCGTAATGATTTGTACACAGAAGGTTTCCCATCAGCATTGATGAACAAAGGTATAGTTATCACAGTTTCCAGGTTGTCTGTATTAATGGTCTCCCACCCAGATTGTCTTCATTTTTAGTGATCTTTGATATGTCTAGCTCTTCTTCAGTTTGGCTAACGATTGCATCAAGTTAAACATTTGATAGATTGCAAAGAGCATAAGGCATTTTGAGAAAGGAGCATGATTGGAAAATGTTTAAATGACCATGCTTTATCCTCTCATATAAAGTATAATTTTGAGGTAGTCTCATTGTGATATCAAATATTTGTCAGTATTGGGAAATTTCAAGCTGAGAAAAATTTCATACTCATGCCATGTAGAAAAATGAACGAGAAGGTAGAGAGATGCTTTCTCCACATGGCACAGTAGCTTCAAGCAGGACTGCAAAATAATGTCAGGCCTCATGAGCTAGGTAGGCTCTGTAGTAACTGCTGATGTTCATTGAAAATGCAGAAACGGTTCAACATTGTTCCAGTGTGGTGGAACTTTTTCAGAACATTTGAACTTGAATTGCATAAAACTTTAAAATAATGGCATAAAACATTATTTTTTTTGGTTTCATTTCTCCAATACCCTCACAAAAAAACAAAGGTGGGCCAAGTGAGGCCATGGTTATCCACTCCTGTTCTGGAGGAGGAATGAAACCCAAGCAGAATGAATCTCCCTCACCTCTCAGACATTCGGAATCATCAGGTTGTAAGGAGAATATCAGTGGCTATTTGTCCAAGATTTAGGAAATCAAACTGCGTTTTGCTTTTGAGTCTTTAGAGTAGATGGAGCCTGACTCTTTTTAAAGTGCCAACTATTGAATTCAAGACCTGCCTACTGAGCTACTTTCCTAGCCTGATTTTAATTTTTTTCTTGACAAAAGACCTCACTAAGTTGTTGACGTGTCCAGCCTGGTTTTCAACTTGCAGTCCTCAGGTCTCAGTCTCCCAGCGGGCTAATAGTTCTATAGTGTCCATGATACTCATGAAAGAACCTTCATGCATCTACATTCATAAAATCAGGTCTCATCAAGGCATTATAATCTCTTATGCTTCCAAGAAAGTTACTATTTCATGTCAGGTGGAGGAAGCGTAATTAGCTGTTGGTGGGGTAACATTAGATTGTAATCACTTCATGCAGTGTGCATGTGTGTTGAGGCACACAGTGTCACAGAAGTATGACTAAGATGCTGCTTCAGTCATTCAGGAGCATCTTAGATTACACTGTTTATAAAAATGGAAATATTCCCAAAATCACCTCATTTCTCTTTCTTTGTAATGGGTCTCTGGCAAGACAAGAACCACAGACTGACAAGCATGGTGAGAAAGAGGACAACTAGGGACATAATTTAAGTTGATGATACTGATTCACGTGGCAGTCATGGGCTCTGGTCATGAATAAAACTAAATTAAAATTAGTGTTTGTTTCCTGAACTTTTTGAAGATGGTTGGAAATGAAAATCATTCTCAAGAACCAGGACAATCAGTAGGACTGTTTTCTACTGTATTTCTATGGCAAATATGAAAGAATTAACTGAATGCCACAGAAAAACATCGACCAAAATTTTAATTTAATTTAATTTTTTTAATTTTTAAAAAATTTTAATTTTTAAATTGATTTTATTGGTACATTTAATATATACATTATGATCATAATCAACATTAAAAACTTGTAGCAGTACATGACACATTTTAATTCTCACTTTTAAAGGAACTGAGAGGACAAATCTGAGTGTTCTTTGGCATTGGGTACTCCACTGATAACAGTGTGATTATTTTAGAGAATATATTCATTAATTCACGTCCTACTCAGGTGTTTTCCACAATAAATGCAACTCCATACTATATTCTTCCTTCTTTTTAAATATCCATAGATATGAAAAATATATGCTCAGAATCATCATCTTTTTTCACTTATATGGAGAAACACATTATAAATGTTAGTATAAAAGTCATTGGGACACAGATTTTGCTTGCTTCTGTGTGTTTGTCCTTATCAATTAGGCTAGTTAGTTTATAAAAGAAAGTTAATGATTTGTGGACCATTTTTTTGTTTGTTTGTTTGTTTGAGACAAGGTCTTGCTTTATAGTTCCGGCTGGCCCTCAACTCACTATGTAGCCAAGGCGAGCCTCGAACTCACAGCAGTCCTGCCTCTACCTCCTGAGTGCTGAGATTATATCCATGAGCCACCATGCCTGGCACTGTGGTATATGGTACTAACTGCTGGTGGGTGTGAGTCACCATGCCCAGCATCATTGTATGTGGTTACTAGGAATTGAACTCTGGACCTTGTGCTTGCCAAGCAGGCACTGGAATCACTGAGCTAAACCCCTGGCCTATTGTGTACCATTTTTGATAGTAAGACTCATAGCTGCCCACTGTCTTGTGCTCTGAAAAGCTGCTTCATGATAAGATGTCAGAATCAGTTAAGAATTTCACAATCCACTATGTTCTAGACTCTTCCATCTGGTGTTGTCAAATCTTTGAATCAAAAGTGACCCAAACACAGCCATAGTTGAACAGATCGGGCACCACTCATTTTGGTGGAGAACAAAAGCCTTCCACAGTAGGAAAGAAGAATCTGTAAGGTTGGTTGGGGAATTTGGGGCAAGATTCAAAGAACCAAGCATTCACCCTAAATTGGCTGTGTGAGAGTGGAGAGGATATTCTGTAATAAGCCAGTTGTATAACAAGGCTTCACAATAAATCCTACTCAAGACTTGGATAACCAGTACAAGGAGAAGTCTGTATGTGATTAAAAGAAGAAAAGGTATTGATACATTTTGGCTGAAAAGGAGGTACTTGGTTTTTGTTTTTGTTTTTTTTTTTTTTTTGGATGGCACAGTGACCTTGTTGACTGCACTTGAATAAAACTAGGCAGTACTTTTGCTTGGTGCTATTTTATTTTGGCCTCTGAGTCATTTTCTTTTTGGCTGGTGCTCTTGGCACAGGAGAAGGTGCAGAACAGACTGACTTCCGGATGTCTGGAGAACCGATTTTCTTTCCTGTCTAGTAAAGCTGGAGGCTACCACTTTTTCATGTCCTACTTCTAAGTTTTTACTACAGCATATTTCAATCATATAATAAAAGTAAAAATAATATATTAAACACTGTATCTATCAAATAGCTTACCAAAAAAAGGTTACAGATAAAAGCATTTGAACATTTTTCTCAGAACCTAATCCCTCTTAGTAGGAAACTATTAACCTGAATTTGATGTTTATCATACTCAAGAATGATGTACTTCCTTTCCCCTAAAAATATGTGTAATTTTACAGTTTCCATTTCTGAGAACTATATAAGATCTAATGTAAATATCTACTTTTGATCATATTTATTCAAATGTTGTTCTAAACAACAGCTTACATAAAGAATAAAAAAGTCGTATACTTCACAAGGGCTCTATGATGTACTTTTATATGTACTGTTAAACATCATGAACCAGTTTTAATCATAGCATCGGGTACTGTGCTCATTTGCTTTAAGTGCTCTACAGCGACTTTAATCTCAGGGGCAATTTGTTGATTTTATTCAGTAAGACATTGAGTGGATTTTCCATCTTTGGTCCAGAGCCTCTGATAAACACTTTTGACACAGACTGACCTGCATCCATTGGAAATTCACATTTTATGCAATAACAGACCATTTAATTTCACAAAGCGAGGGAATGACTTTTACTTGCAAATAGCACACTACAGAAAGCAACACTGTCAAAGACAGTGTCCTGGTACATCAAGAGATGAATCTGATGCGTTAGATACAGCCTCTCATTCCCTTTGATTGTGCATTTCCATATGACATAAGCACTAATTAAACCCATCAGTGGCTTCCTCCTTCCAGGAGAACAGTTTCTGTCTGACAAGAAATGTCAACTGAAGAGTGTGTGGCACAGGGGACCTGTCATTACAAATGCCATTACTTTCACCTAGAGAGAAGCTCCTATGTGCCACTTACAGATTGGCAGGACAGACATAAGCATCTCGTCCCACTCTCTCTCAGCCTCCCTGACTAACAGAACTTAAGGAGCGGACTCTCTTCCCTTGCTGAAGTTTCCAGAGATGAGCACACTTGAGACTCTGTGACATCTATTGTCATCTGGTGTTACTTGGGATATTTCAAGGGAAAGCAGAAAAAATAACCAACAGGATTTGGAGAGTTATGATGGAATTGCCTTTGTCTGAAAGGAAAATAGAGACTAAATATAGTACGAGGCTCCATTTCGTTCTACCAGGTACTTGGCGTGTTAAGCACACACCCATGCCGAGGTCCAGGTAGCGCGCAGGGAGGATGGCTGGAGAAATACATAGCATGAATCTCGAGTTTTTAAGCAGAATATTAGTGAGATAAAATCTACCCAAAGTCCTTGTACTGACGTTTCCATCATTCTCCTTGCAGGGGAGCACTTAAGAATCTGTCCTCAGGAGTACACTTGCTGCACCACAGAGATGGAAGACAAGCTCAGCCAGCAAAGCAAGCTCGAGTTTGAAAACCTCGTGGAGGAGACCAGCCATTTTGTGCGCACCACTTTTGTGTCGAGGCACAAGAAATTTGACGGTAGGGGAACCAACCCATACTCTACTGTGTTTCTGGATGTGCTTTGTCAGTGAGGGTAGTGTCGCCATCTGAAGAACTTTTGCCAAGAGGGTGCTGTTCATTCCTTCTTAAATATTACTAGAAGGGTCTAGTTTTAACAAAAGCATAAGCTCTTCTGGAGAGTGCATTTTAGTCGTGCCTTGGAAAAATATGAGTTAACAAAGAGCGCTTTTGCCTTTGCGCTCATCCATCTCAGGGTTTCATTATGACTGCTATTGTCCTGGAAGTTTGTCACCTGCAGCTTTTCTTCAATTCTCATGAGAGAATTTTCTTTTACAAAGTATGTTACTTCATCTTACATGTCACATCAATTTTAAGTACGCAGATTTGTCTCAACTACCAGGAACATGAATTTCTTTATTTCAGAGTTTGACAATGTGATAGTCTGGCCCATTTTCCATTGCTTTTGGGGGGGTATTCTACATAGAAGTTAGGCCTTCCTCTGATTAAGCATCAACTTCATAGCTGTATTTGGTTAAGTGGCTATTTTCATTAGAAAACAGAAAGAGCTAAAGGAATTATCACTAGGATTTTAGACTGAATAGTCTCTTCAGGAAAAAAATGTCTGATACATTTTGATGTTTCATAACAGTGTTAGTAGAACTATTGACTCATGTGTTTGGATGGTGCATAGTTTTTACTGCTGTAGCAAGTGAATGTTCGTTGCTGTGATTCCTTCTAAACTTGCCTCGCGAGTCCTGGCAGCTTCTCTGGGCCCCTTGGACACAGGCCGTTGCTCTCTCGTAACAGAGCTGCTATTCAGCCTCTCTGCTTTTCCACGCAGAGCACAGCAGAGCAGTGAGAAGGGGTTGCCAATGGTTCTTATTATTTTTCTCCTTTTTCTCTGTGTTGTAGGTAAAATGTTCCACTTCGCCTCTGCTTTAAACTATAATTGTAACAACAATTTCTTTCAAATTAGTTCTGTGAGTTCTAAAAGATGGGTCTGCGGGTGTTCTCAGTAAGCACGATGATGTGACAATTTATATGTGAGCAACTGGTACTTAGTCTTTCCAGCATCTTCGTATCTTTTTCTTGTTTGTTGCTCCATGTATAAGTTTATCTGTGGCCACTTATGAAAACAGTTTCCTACTTCGTAGTGATGCTGTATGTGTCATCCCCACTGTGGAAAATGGGGGCTGCCTTTTAATGGCAGACTGCAAATCCAGTGGCATTTAGGAGCCCCTGATGAGATGATCTGGGGGGTAATACAATCTGTCATTGCAAATTGAGCTGAATTAAGGCATCTTGTCAGTTGTTACCAGAAGAAGGTGTGTGTGATGTGCTGCTGTTGCTGATTTTATGTCTTTGGAAAACAATTCTAGTACAATCACAGAGCTCCAAAGGATGGTGAAATAATTCCAAGGCAGTATTCACAGGAGCTGATATATATTCCTTTTAAGAAAATTGCTATATGTTAAGTGCTTTTATGATGAGTTGGGTTTTTTTTACTTTATTTTATTTTATTTAAGATAACTAAAGCTGTTCGACTAGACTGGCTAGATACTTCATATTATTATCCTATCAGTAACATTTTATATCTCTGAATCTACAATACTTAATCTCAGTTCTTTTTTGTTGTTATTGTTGAAGAGACTGCTCTCTCTTTTCCTTTCCTTTTCTTATAATACATTTGTTTTAAAGCCTTCTAATGTACTTAAGGCCAGGATGTCAATCAGTTTGACAGTACACTGATTTTGCTAAGATTAGATCTAACATAGCAGAGGGAGAAATTTCTTAAGAACACTGCAGTAGGCTGTCATGGGAGAGAGATAGGGGGTTTCTTTGGAGTGGGTGAAGTTTTCAGACTGAAACAAAAAATCTAAATGTGATCCTGGTAAATCAGGCCTTGAAATCTCAGTCTTAAAATAATAATAACAATATTAATGGTAATGATGTTGTATTAGTTTAAAAGTGACTATAATGATTTCTTCTCTTTGGGCAATTCTGTTTGGGCAATGGTATGATTTACATTCCTATACCAAAAAATGATCCTGCTAATGGACCTTTCAGGAGTAATGGTGAATTTCAGTGGGTTTCCGCCCTCTGCTTGGTGCTAAGATTTGAACCCAGAATCTTGGCACCTGTTAGGCAAGTGGTCCACCACTAGCCTACATCTCTAGCAACTGATTGGCTTAAAAAACACACTACCTCATCGCATTGATTAAGAGTATCACTTGGTGAGATTACAGAGAAATGAGAGAGAGCCAGTGGTATGAAATTACCTTCTGAGCTTTATTTTCTCACATAAAATCAGTAATGTTATGAAGAATTTTGAATTTCTTTTTAGTAACTTGAAATTTGGTGAATCATTTTGTATTAGTACTGGATTCTCTCACTTTTTCTTCTCTGGTGGGGTTTGAGCCCAAGGCCTTTGTATCTGCCCAGTTCCCTACCCCACATTGTTTTGAGACAGATCTTGCTAAGTTGACAAATTACTCAGGCTAGGCTCAAACTTGTGGTCCTGCTGCCTCAGTCTCCCAGAGCACTAAGATTATAGTCCTATCTGAAGTCTCTGGAACTGATATGTCCAAAAACAAATAAACATAAATCAAAATGCAGCCAGAGAGAAGGCTGTTCACACTAGAATCTCCTGTGTCTCACAGTCCCCAAGTGTGCTGTCATTTCATGGTCACAGAGCAATTTCTTTTCTCTCCCTGACCAGCTCTGTCCCAGTTGTTGTGGGAAGGAAGTGGAAATGACTGTCGGAGAAAAGTGGAAGGAAATGTTTTTAATCCTGAAAAAAGAAAAGTACTCACCTAAATATAGTTCAGTCCCCAAGGAGCCTGAAGCCTGCAGAGGAAAGTGACTTGCCAAATTTCCACCAAGAATATGCTCACGTCACTCTCATAAATACTAATGCTATAGGAAATCAATATGTGGTAGAAATTCTAACTAAGCCTTTGTTCATTTTGAGCAGACAGTGGCAAAGAATTAGTGATATTTCTTGATCAAGATAGTAATTATATGGACAGGTAAAGAATCTAAGCACACTTCTGGAAAAGGTTAAAAAAAATCAGTTGAAAGTTTTTTCTTCATTTGAAGGGGAATTCCCCAAAACAACATTGAATCATTGAAAGCATATTATTTATTCTCTTTACCTCACAAAACCTGGGGCTTCTCTCCTAACAGAGGCACTAGGACTTCTTCTGCAAGAAGGTTTGTGGAGTATGGGTTATTCAGACTGAGAGTTTGCATGAATGGATATTTTACTCTGTTTTCCCCATATTGGATTTATTTGAGTGGAAATGTATTCACATTTGGAGCTCCATACGAGGTTTTTAAATTTAGTGTGTTCTTCTAGATCTTATTATTTTTCTTTTCTTGCTAGTTGTTATTTATGTATTTTAATGATATACATTTGTCCAGAGATGTTGGCAGCAAGTGCATTTTAAAAAGCAAAAAAAAAAAAAAAAAAAAAAAGCACAGTAATTTTCCAGCCTCATGCAGAACCTATCCTATAGTAACTCTCTCACAATACTCATTGACCTGAATGTGGAAATAATTCATATACAGAGGCATAATATTTCCATGCTGCAAATCTGCTCATGTTTTCTTTTTAAATATCATTTCTCATCTATATACGGTAGAGATGACAATAATGTAATGACTTCTTTAAAATATAGCCTAATTTTCTCAGAGAATACACTTATATGAAAAAGAAAAAAAATCTAAGTAGTTTTTCCATATGGTGGTAAAATCTCCCATACTTCCCGTCAGGCTGGTGATATTTTGTGTATGGATATATATATGATTTCCACTTGAAAAATTTATTTAGAAACCCATATAGAGAAGGCACTTAGCTAAGTCTATTACAGATAAAAAAGATGATTAATAATGACTAAAATATGATCATTGTCTATCAAGGAGTGATAGGAAACATAAATGAAAACTAACATTAAATGAAATAGGATTAACTCTGTCCTTAAGTATCAGACCACTAGAAGCAGAAAAGGAGTGCTAATAGCCTAGGACCTATACAGAATATTTTAAGATTATGATTATTAAAAACATGGCAGGAGGAGAAAAAGAGGTCTAGAGACTTTGTATTGCATATCCACAAAATCCATAGGATTTCAATATAGTTGTTGATTTTCTTCCAACAGTGTTGAATTATGGGCAGGTAGCATATATCCATTCAAGAGATCTTCTACAGAAACTTAATATTCATTTTTTCTTTTTTTGGGGGGATGCTGTTATTTTTTAACAACCAAGCACACAGTTTCAAGCCATAAAAAAAGGAATCATTAGTTATTCTTAGTACTTCTTTGGTGTGGCTGTTCTGAGAAGTGCTTGGGTTGGTTTTACTCAAGTGATGGCACATGCTAATCGAATCCACATGTCTATGTCTCTCATTCTAGAACTTGGGCACATTTTCCTCTTGGGGGAGTTGGAAGGCTTTCAGACAAGTGGAGGCAGGATGCCTCTCACGTCTTAAACTAGAACTGGCATTCTGTCTTTTCTGGTTTAATAGCTCAAAGTAAATCTCATGGTCCATTACCAGTACAACTGGGGTGAGGGTTATACTACTCCATGGAGGTGAAGATTAGGGAAAGCATGCAATTTCTGTATCACTATACAGAACTGCTAACTGTATCTGTATCAGACAAACTGATTTTCATATGTCAATGAAAATTAAAGTTCTCATCTAGGTTCCTTTGGCTTCATACAAAGAAAGTTTTCTTCCCCATGTTAGTTTTTTAGAACTGAGTTCCCCCAAATTGAAGAACAATAAATATTTTCTAAGAAAAGTTAGAAACCCCCAGCCACAACTGTTATACCATGATATTTCCTAATGTACCACACTAATAAAACCATGTGTAACCGCTTGCACACACTTGTAGATGCACACAACTCACACTTCCATATTATCATTGTAAGAATAAGTTGATGTAGTATTTCTATTGCTTGTGCTATCGGTATACTCTTTATAATTGTGCCGAGTAGCAAGTTAATTTGCAAGGATTATAATGTATTAATCACTGGAAATAAATAGTTGAATGCCTCCTCTGTATTTGCCAGGATATCGACACTGCAACATGCATTTCATATGTAAGGCAGTCATTTTAAAAGCAAAATGTGTTCAACTGAGTGTTAGAAATTAAAGAAATGACCTTGTGACATTGCAGAAGAATCTGCTCATTTTCCCATACGCAGACCTTCCAAATCTGAAAAGCAGCTAACCTAGGATTTGACTTGGACTGGGCCAGGGAGAGGTTTGTAAATCACAGACGCTTTGTGTTTGCACAGTGCTGGGAGATGATCCACACTAAGGGAGTTCTTACATCAGCGCACAAAGAACCCTGATTTTGTACAAGTGGAATTTGTCTTCTTTCCCTTCCTTCCTTCTTTCCTCTCACCCCCCTCCCTTTCATCCTTCCTTCCGTCCTTCCTCCCTCCCTTTCTTTTATTCCCACTTTAGACTTTGGCAGATCTTTCAAACCTAAGGACACATGCAGTGAATCAACCACTTCCTGGCATCTGTGAGGTACTACCAATCATTTTCTAATTCTACCACCACTACCACACACCTCAAAGTAAGTTAAAATATATTATGCTTCCAGTGCAGTTGAAATATTATCATCTTATTATCACCAATTCCCTTGCATGGTGACTTTGCTGAGCAGCTGTTTCACAGACAAGCCAATTTCTTTTAAGTATTGCTCTATCAGACTCTGAAACCAGCCCTACCAGAAGGATTCTTGGTCATGAATGTTAATGAGCAGACAAGTATGTGTTCCCTGACAGAGACTCACTAATCCTTTGAGTAAGTTTGGTTAAATTATAGGAGAATTTTATTTAAGTTAAATTGATCTGCCACTGAATAGAGAAAACTGATTTTCATATGTCGATGAAAATCAAGAAAAATATTTAATGGGAGGGTAGATTAGTGCTCACTGACAACATTTTTGTCCTTTGATCTGAGAATACAGGTACCGAGGGTACCTGGTTAGACTGTGGTGTGCAGAATGCCAGTGAATCTGTTCTCTCCTATGAGGTGTGAAGTGTAGCCAGAAACAGAGGAAAATTCACTTGTTCTGTCTATCTGGGATGAATTATTAAGACAGACTTGATTTTCTTTAGCGATGAAGAATGAGAATGAAAACTTTTCCCTTCCTCCACTGAGACAGTATAATTTTTTTTCATCTTTTCCAAACAAATGAAACAACAAAGCCATTAAAAATCACCTATGTGCATATAGGACCATATGTCTTAAAAATTAACTTGTGAATGTTTATCCAAAAACAGCTGTGTACTGATGGAGACCCTGAAGTGGGAAGATAAGACCAAGGAGCACAGGAGGTGGCTATTGTTGAAGCTTCCTGATGAGTCTCTGTGGGGCTTGTTAGAATTTTCTCATTTTCGCATTATTTCTGAGTATATATGCTAACATGTTTTAAAAGTGTCCACAAAGTTGAAGATTTCAAGATGATGAATGAATGGCAATAGGGTGCATCACCCATTGGTACCTCGTTGCTTGTGTATTCCATTGTAAGTTACACAGAAAACACCACTTTCAAGTTGCAAAGGCAGGTATACCTTACTAGACCCAAATTACTTCCCATTTATATCCAAATTTCTAATATTTTTGTGCTGAAAATGGCACCTCTGGCATATATGTGGTTGTTAAAGTAATTTTGCATCTTTCACTCTCCTTGTCAAGTCTAATTCAGAATGATACTCTCTCGTTTAGAAGAGATAAGGACACTAAGATAATCAGGATACTTACTAAGGTTGGAATCTTGAGTGTTCCTGAGCAACCCCTATGTTAAAAGCTTGGTGGGGGCCAAGGAGTTAGCTCAGTGGTTCTGGCACCTGTCTTGCAAGTGCAAGGGCCAGGGTTTGATCCCCCAGTAACCTCATACAATATTGAGCGTGGAGACTCATGCCCAGCAGCAACCAGTACCACATACCACAGTGCTAGACATGGTGGCTTATGTCTGTAATCCCAGCACTCAGGAGGCTGAGGCAGGAGGATTGCTGTGATGTGAGTTTGAGGCTGAGCTCAGGGCCAACCTGAACTACAAAGCGAGACCCTGTCTCCAAAATAAATAAATAAATAAATAAAGCTTGGTGGTTGGTGACCTTGGTGAAAGGTGGTAGGAGCCACCTAAGAACAATACTACACAGTACATAAGAAGAGTTTTAAATTGCTCATTATAGCTTCCAAATAAATATACATTTATTGCCTTTGAAAAGGTCTGTTATAGTCATTGAGTAGCCAATGTTTTGTTTTGTTTTGTTTTGTTTTTTGAGTTGAGGACACATAGTAGCTCATGGTTGTCACAGTGTTTCTTCCCCGGGATAAGTTTAATTGGGTACAAACAACTTGACTGTGAAAAGCGAACTTTGAAATAAGATTCTGGAAATTGAAACTTAGTGGTCTTTAAAGGCTTGGAGATGTTTTTTTCTATGTATTTTTTTAACTTCTGAAGATTTCTTGGCATATTAACAACAGTTCCATGTTCATTACAGATTTCGATCCTCCCAGGTTTCGCTGTCCCTTCCTAGTACTTCTTTAGTTGACACCTAATCATTTTTTACTTACTTAATGTTCTTTTAGTTGTGCTCTTTTACAAAATATGATTCATTGCATATTCTGTTGAAGACTAAGCTCATTAAGTATAGAGATTAAGTGTCCTATTTCTATTTTATCTTCCTCTGCTTGACTTAATATGGAGCACATTTAATATTGCTGCTGTGCTGTCTGACTATGGTCCCAACCTGTGAAGGCCCAAGGGCACAGACCGGTTCGATGGATTACTGAAGTTCTTGTAATAAATATGACAGAAGAAAATAGGAAGCCTTGAATTCTACTTATCTATTAACTCTTAGGGTCCATAAACCTGGGAGTCATATTTGATTTCAGCAGAATTTGTTCCAGTGAATTTAATGGAACTAATTTTAAATTCTCCTGACAAAGATAATCTTTACTTAGAGAACAGCAAATAGATGCCCTTATCTTTCCTTAAAAAGCAGAGTAGATATGCTCTCTGTCTCATTCACACACACACACACACACACACACACACACACAGAGGCATGCACACACACACATACACACATGCATGCACACACACATGTACCATGTACTCATGCAAACACTTGTCCTGGAGGGACAGTGAATATACTGTTCCCACGTTTCAACACTACAGATGATGATTCTTCAGTGTGGGTGGGACTCAGAGCACTGAAGTTCTGCATAAGCACACAGCCTCTGGGTTGCTGCCTTACCACTAGTTTCAGTTGAACTGAGATGGTAGAGCTGGGCATGAACATTTGTGCTGACATATGAGCATCAGAATAAAGTCAGCCCATAATCTCCTCTCCATAGGGAGTCTGTAAGTACTTGTCCATAAAACAATGGTTTTTATACATTAAATTGTTTCTTATCTTTACAAAAGTTATGCCTAAGATCAGTAGTTCATTTGATTTTTTTTTGCAGATCAATACTCTGCTTTATTATTTTCACTTCCAAAAATGTAATACTGAATTTCCTTTTTATCTTATTTTGTAGTTCATAGCTTCTAATTTAGATTTTTTATAATCTCTAAAACATTTCTTATTTTCTTAGTTATTATTTCTGCTCACAATCTCTAAAAATTTCTTATTTTCTTAGTTATTATTTCTGCCCAGATGATATTTCATGAACTCAAAACATTTTATGTTTAATAGTATTTACAAATGTATGTATGCTATACTTACTGTATAAACCTTGAATAATCTAAATTAAATACGCTAAAGGGTTTTAAATGACATTAATTTTATGCATAACTGAGGGAAATAATAAAAAATCATATGGGTCTTTGAGAAAACTGGGAAAACACATACTGACTATTATTATCTCATTTATCCTGAAAATATATTTACTTCTAAAACATTTTAAAATAAACTCTTAATTCCTGTGTTCAATTTAAAACAAAATTAAAAGTAGGCTTGCTTCCTGAAAGATGAAGATGATTTATTTTTTTTTTTCTGGAGACAATATCAACAGTCCTCAGACACTTCATAATGCTGTAGAGATATAACTTTGGACACTGTTACCCTCATTAACTGAGGGTCTCAAGTGCAAGTAGCAGCTATAGCAGCAGTAGACTGAACATGTGCTATGTCATATAATGCACTGTGATTTATAATAAAGAATAAGTCAAGGTAGTACAGAAAATAATCTTTCCATAAAGTAATGACAACAAGAGTAGAAAATTATGGAAAATTAGAGCACATAACATGAAAACTTTTAAATGTTCACCTTGATCGATACTTGAGTCTTTGTAAACTTTATCAACTTGGCCAGTAGATAAATCAAGCTTGTTCTCCGGGCACAGGACCGATACCTTTTTGTTAAGAAAGTTGAGACTGATTCTATACGCATGTATTTTCAGGAGGTTCCAAGTTCCCTTGCAAACAGAGGAAGTGCAATAAGGCTAAACTTCCTGCCTCTTGTAAGATTTAGCTTCCATTTGTTGCATGGGACTCTGAGTTATATTGTGAAATTGAAGAAATAGGAGTCAGTTCTCATTACTCCATGCTATATCTTTTAAACTACTTAACACATTTCCTGAGAGTATGTATATGTGCTATTCCTATGGCTGAGGTGATTTTTTTTTTTCCCATTTGCTCAATTTACATCAGGTGATTATGTTTTTGCTACATAGATTTCAGGGGCTTCCCTCCTCGGCTGTTGGAGAAGGACCAATTTTTCTCAAGACATTACATCATTTCCGTTTCAGAAAATTTAGCCTGTAAGCAGCACAGACCAGATATGATTGACAAGTATCCAGATGTAGGTTGTGCATTTTATTGACAAAGTGTCTTTGGACATTTGATAAGCTGTATGAGTGAAACATTTCTTCCTTTTCAAGATGATAATAACTTCTCTTTTGAAAATACAATGTGCACCAGAATTCTAGCAAACTTCTAGCAGACGAGCATTGCTTATATGACACTGTCTCCAGCTCTTTTGTCTTGCCCACATCCTTTAGCTCACTTGTCCCTAAAAATCTGACATTGCAGAGAAGCAGTTCAATGAGAGTATAAGCAACTGTGACTGTCTGTGGCTGTGGATGAAAATATTAGAAGAGAAAAAAATAATTTCATTATAAGTGAATTCTAAGTGGCTTTAGGATAATAAAGAAGAGAAAAACTGCTCTAAATGTTAGGAAGTCTTTGGAAATGTGGAAATATGGTGGATGGCTAAGTGCCAGCAACTCGAGACTGAAACAGAGACAAATTTATGTGTTGGAGTAAAGAATGCTTGAGATAAAGAGAAACGGAGCCATTCTTAAGGTCTTTGCAAGTGTTTTCAATGTGGAACATTCAGCCAGTTCTCTGAAGATCAATGGGTGCTCTTGTTTGTATTCATTTCAATAATTGTCGTGACTGTTTAGTTTGAAGTTATGCAGACAAAAATGAAAATCCCTGTTGAACACCATTTCACGAAGTTTACACCGTGGGGTTTGCTCTTTTTAATTGACAGCTGACAGCAGGTGTGTGGATTAGACAGTGAAATACTTTGAGTTGGTTCCTGGGTCAGTCAGTGTGTTCCTATTTCAGTCAGTGTAACGATGTGTTTAGTTAACTTCTGGGATTCTGTGACTGACTTACATTTTGTATGTTCCATGCGCAAGAATTCTTTGTAGTAAGGACTGCTTAAATAGTATCTCTACTTTCAAGTATGTGCAAATAATTTTCTGCTGTGATTTGTGGGGAATGTTAGGATTAGAGATACACTTCTCTTTTCTGATGGTAGTCTATCTTTATATTTCTCACAAAAAATCAAGGTGGATTATGTAATAATCACAATTTTAAGGTTATTCATCTGATTATGAATGTGAACATTAAGTGACAATATAGCATGTCTATAATCTCAGCACTCTAGCAGGCTGAGGAAAAAGGATCACAAGTTCAAGTTCAGTTTAGCCAACCTTTAGTAACTTCACAAGACCCTATCACAAAATTTAAAATGAAAAAGACATGGAGAATGCAACATAAAATGAAAGACTTGCATTCAATTCCCAGGACCTCAACTCTCAGAAAAGTACATTAAGTAATTTTTTTTGCCATAAGACCAGGTATACATACCACATCTCTAAGCTTATATAATTAGTTGCATAGGTCAATGTTTTCACCATACTGTCAGCTACCTATTGCAAGAGCAAATTTGTGTTGAAACCACTAAATTTCATACATAACATTTTGTGAAGTGTTACATTTTTGCTTTAAATGTCTTGTACTGTTTCCCTCCAATAACACTACATAATATATGGGGCAAAGATAGTATTATAAATATTCTAAGCAACCATGATGTGCATATAACTGATTATAATTGGCCAGTATGTGTAATAAATTAACTTTTATCAAGAATAGTACATGACTGACTTGGTATATAGATCCTTGGGGATAGATGAACACAAATAACTCACACATTCAGTTTTTTGCAGGTCATTGAAAATATTAGTTTCTAGAGCTCTGTTGAAATCTACTTTCTGTAAAGGCATGCATATTTATTCACTGTGTATTTATAGTGTTTATTAAATACCTAATATTTTTTCATTGTTATACTTTGCATTATGTAAAATTCTCTTTAAAAGTCACAGTTCTGAAAGGCAAATAAAGCCTTCACTTGTTGCAGGTTCTGAGGGACGGAGCAATTCGTGATGGTGCAGGACACACTTGCCCTGCTGCCATGGGCTTTGCCTTCCCGGATAGCTGATCATATTGCTTTGTCCTTAGGTTCCTTAACTGTGATTAACACTAAACCAAGTTCATCTGTGCTGAGCTCCTGACGAGGCCAAGACATTGTGATGCCTCGGCACAAGGACTTCCCAAGGTCACCTGCACCCCTCCATGATTTCCTTGCTAGTGGGGATCACTGTTCCTTCACTGCACAGTCCATGGGGCTCAACTATGAGACACTTCCATCTCCAACTGAGCTCTGCACTGTGGTTTATTTGTTCAGTCAGTCTAGCTCTACTGTTCTCCTCACCTGAGTGAAAAACATTTTAAAGACCATTTATTTAAGGTAAAGTTGAGGAATTGATTTTGAAGAAATTAGAGAAAAAATAATTTACCTCTTCTTGAGAATTTTGCTGTGTACTAACATACCACCTTGATATTGTGGAAATATAAACAGACTAGAAAGCTCAAGCTCTATCTTCTCACTGCTCTAGCTTTGTTCTCTGCCTTTCTTGTCCATTGGCTTCATTTTAAAACTTTTTCTTATGTGTTTGTACAGGAATCTGGGAAGATATCATCAAGTATCATAACATTATCTGCCATGACTTTAAAATAGGTAATTAATATAATGAAGGAAAGGAGAGTTGACCTTTTGAAAGACTCAATAGCCAGAACAATAATAACTAATGACTGCTTTTCATTCACAAACATTTTCTTCCATCTTAAACAAATACCCACCTGTTGAACAAACCATACTGCTAGATACTCGTATTTCACATCACCGAAGAATTTCTTTTTTATTTACAGTAGGAGATGATACTCAATTTAAATAAGTAATTATTTAATTTAATTACAAGTAATTACCTTGATAGGAATAATAAGATTTGGAAGAATAATGCACATTTTAGATAAATATTAGCATTAAAGGGAAAAGTGTTTGTGAAAAACAATTCAAGTAAGGTTGATATGAAGCTGTATCAATCAATAGCATGTCACATCATATACAATAACCCATTTCTATTTTCTTCAAACATTGCATTTCTTCTGTTCTAATATTGTTTTCTTTTCTGTTGTCCTCTGGAAAAAAAGAAACAAGAGCTCATATTACACTATATTTCACTGATGCTAATAAGTGCTTATATCAGTAAATAGTGCCACATACACGAGGGCAGAGTAGTTTCCATTTTGACTATTTGTTTAAAAAATAAGCCCAGGCTAATGGAGATTATGTGTAGTGAGCTAAGCCATGCTGGGTACTCATTAGATATGACTTAAAAGACTCCAGTTTGCTTTCCCCACCCCCTAGTTGGAGATAGTTGTATGTGTTTCAATTAAAATTTCCATTTACTTCCAACTGGCAACTTTACCATCCGTTCCATCGATAGAGAGCAAAGGTCACAGACTCCTGCCTGGACAGATTTAAAATAATATGCCACTTGCCTCCCCTGTGAAGATGCCCGTGAGCCACCCATCATGGGCCTGGGGAGAGGATTCTGAAGGGTCAGATCACACGGGGACTTTCACCTTATTTACTGATGTAGCTTTGGTAGCTGTTGGTCCAGATGCTGCAACGGCTGTTGCTTTGTGGATTGGGATTCGGCAGCAGCTGTTGTTCTTTGCTAGAGCGTGTTTCTGAAATTCAAAATTTAATAGTCTGAGACCCTAGTCATTGAAAGCTATGCTGAAAGTTAATTTGCTGAATCCAAGTTTATTTTCCTACTGAAACCATAGTTTCTGATGGAGCCTTTCCCCTGTGGTGGACACTAAAATGAGGAAAAGACATACATACTGCCAGTTCCAGGCTTAAGAGAGAGTGAGTGTGATAGTTACAGGACAGGACATGGGCTATGCTGCTCTGTTCATATGATCAGAAGCTCAGGCCTGGACTGTATGTGCTTCTTACCTCCTTTGCTTTTAACAAACAGACAGAAGTTAGTTTTTGTGTCTCCAAAGGTTATAATAAGGAATACTACCCCACAGTAATCTTGTGTTAAATGAGATAATATGTGCACAGCATTTAATATAATCTTTAGCACTTAATTACCATTTATTGTTTGCAAAAGATCACCCATACAATTTGTACAGTTTTTCTGATTAGTGAGAAGGTTATTTATTTCTTTGTTTTATTCTTCACCAAAGAACTGGTTTTCATGCCAAGTAAGTTTGAAACAGCTCAATATTCCAATTACAACAGCTACTATTTACTAAGTTATATTGTGTCTGAGGCACCATCGTAATTGCTTTGCACATGCTCACCTATTTAGGTCAGCCAAACCTGGAAGGTGAGTGATATCTATTCACTTTTATTAAACAGTTGAGAAAACTCTTGCTCAGAAACATAAGCTTTTTGCTGGAGGCTTCAAATGTTAGAGACAAAGACAGGACCAAGTTGAATCCATAACCTTTACCAAGCTGTACTTTGTTTCATGAAGAAAGCATCAGGTTACCTTGTGATAAAGTATTGGAACTCTACTTTCTGATATGAGATGTTCCACATAAGGAAAGGGAATATCATGCTTTTGTTACCTCTTCCATGCCCTTGACTCTGTCTACTTGTAAACAGATTGATTATATTTAAGTTTAGTACAAAATTTTATTTTTGGAATAAGTCTCTGTTTTGACAATGTCACTTGATGAAATTGGGTGTGATTCAGTGAGCCATATAAAATTGTGATAGCCTAAAATGTGACTACAGCATGGTGGAAGTGAGGAGTAGAAATAGAATCATCAATGGCAGACTAGCTGACAAATCTACAAGCCTCTCCTGTAGTTGAGTGGGACCTCCACACATGGCTGAAAGTTCCAGAAGGTGGAATGTAGACACGGAGAACATGTAAAACTACACAGATACAACTTGTGGGGTGGTGGAGTTACCTTCAAAGGAAAGATAGGGTTTTTGGTTCTGTTTTGAGTTATTTAGCACTTATGGTGGAAGCTCAGGATCTCAGACACAGCAAGACAGGGACCCAATCAGAATTTGCATCCAAGACTCCAATCCAAATGGTATCAGTGACAGAAAGTGAAATTGGAACTTCTCTTTTTTTTAGATTTTTTTGAGACAGGGTCTCGCTTTTGTGGCTCAGGCTGGCCCTGAGCTCAGCCTCAAACTCACATCATAGCAATCCTCCTCCCTCTGCCTCCCGAGTGCTGGGATTACAGGCATGAGCCACCACGTGTGGCACTGTGGTATGTGGTACTGGTTGCTGCTGGGTGTGAGTCTCCACGCCCAATATTGTTATGTGGTTACCGGGGATCGAACCTGGGTCCTGGTGCTTGCAAGACAGGCACCAGAACCACTGAGCTAAATCCCCAGCCCAAAATTGGAACTTCTTGAATCCTTCATTGCTAATGCAGAGAAATACCCTTGGAAACCAGGTTGTGGACACAGAGAAGCCTACTCTTGACCTGAAAATGAGAAACTAGGAGTCTAGGAGAATGATCCTGCCAGCAGAAGTAGACATGTCTTGTCTATCCTCAGGAATTGTGGAAAACATCAGCCACATCCATACAGTTGGGAGTTGCCACTGTTATATTGGAGTGTGTGAGATATCATTTAATGTAAAAATTTAATGAATAAGTTTTATATATTTGCTACTTTGACTCAGGAAGGAAAGATGCAATTTATGGTCATATTGCTATTTGCACTAGGAAAAATAGTTAAACTTTCTAAATGATCTATAAAATAGATTTAGTCATATATGTTAGTAGCTGATGTTGGTACTTGGTTTGGAGAGTAAAACAAAGCTTTGGATGCATGGAGGTGAAGAAGATAATTTTAATATATATTCTTTACCTTTTGGACATTTGGTTATATGCATGAATGATCTATGGAGATAATACTTTAGGGAGCAAACAGTTGTGGCTATGCTAAAGCAAATCATTAACCTTCAGATTTAGTCCCTTAGGTGAGAGGCAAGTGGTGAAAGTCTTTTTTATTTTTTTCCTCACTCTCAATCTAACAGTGACTGTGTTCATGTCAAAATCAATGATAAATGCACCTAATTTTGGTGAAATGTGTCTTTCCCCCCTTTTGAAGAACAGTTTTTGCCCTCTGAGAAGTGAATGACTTTGACATTTGAATGTTGCACAGTTTCTTTTCTAAGTACATTTTGTCATATGTATTACCACCAGGAAAAGGCCAATTCAATGTTTAAAATTTTTATATTCTGAGAAATGTATTAACAAGGAGTTCTGTTTTAGCCATTGACCCCTCCTTTCCACTGTTGTTAATACCTTCCCTCTATTCCTTAGCTCTCAAATGTTGTTTTTAATATTTTGAAATTTCCCTAGATTTTCTTGTGATGTTTCAAGTGTTGACAATTTTTTCCTGAATTGGAGACATAAGAAAATCAAGAAAGATAAACATTGCATCAGTCTTGTCTGGTTTCACTTTTCCCACATTGTAAAACTGTAGAATTGCAATGTGCCTGAATGTTTCTTTCTTTATTATTTGTCCCTGAACATGCCACCATCTCACAGACCATATATGTAATTTTGATGACATCACCTTCTGTTCCTCCGTTTCTATATCTGTCCTTCGTTTAGTCATCCGAAGAAATGCCACACAACCTCACATTCTGTAACATAAGACTTTAATTATGTACTTGCTCCTTTTTGGCAGGGATTGCTTTCTCTGCAGTTTTGGTAGTGAAAGGTGTAGAGAAAACTCCAAAATGAATTAGAAAGGGATCTCCTTTTTAAGAAATAGCTTCCTCTGGAAAAGCGGGTGTATATCCTCTGAATTTACAAATGTAAGCTCCTTATTCAGCTCTTTCCTTTTCCAATACCTCAGAATATTTTCCCACTGCCTTCATCTATGTCTTATTTCTTGATTCTTAATGGACAGCACTTCTTGAATGGGCTATGAAAGATATATTGATATTTATTTTTGTCTAGGGACCTTGAGAAACTTTATAAGTAGAATATTTTCTAAAATGTATCAGGTCAAACTAATCTCTTGAATTGCTTTAAAGGAAAAGATAGAAAATAATGAGAGTGAATTACTTTCTGAGGATAGATAGCCTTATGATTGACCCAGGACCAGATCTGACAGGAAGTAGCTTTTAACAGGACATAAAGAAAGCAATGCCATGTGTGTATCAGAGGTAGACAGGTGGAAAGGCAGGGATGTGATGTAAAACTTAACTTTTCCCCTGTAACAATCGTGTTGCAAGCCACGGATACCTGCAAAAGCAATTACTACTTGAATATTATTAAAAAGCTTGCATGAGATATGTTGTTAGATGCTATTCTTTCAAAGCTAAGCCCTGAAACCATATGCTAATTACATATGTTGAACACGATTAATATTCTTCACATACACTTGGATTTTTTTCAAGATAAAGTCGAATGAAATTTTTTCTCTATTAAAAGTGAGGCTATTCCCAGAAAGCATTTATTAATTCTATACATTTAGACAGTCCTTTCTTTTTATTAGAGATACATATTCAAGGTGAAGGTTACAAAATGCCTAAGTCAGTTGTTGTTCTAGTCTTGTTAATAATTGCAGTAATCATACAGTATACAGTGTGGTTGACATAGAAGTTGTATTTGGAAAGTAAAATAGGATGACGGGTTCAGAGAAATTCTTGATATAGATGATAGACTTTATAGAATTTTAGCATGAGGATAGGAATTTAGTAGATGAAAAAGGGAGTTGTTCAAAGTATAGGAAAACTATAATAAATGGAATATCTTTAGCAGTATTTGACTATTATATATGACTGTTATAGTATTCTACTATTTTTGTTAGACAGAAAATAATCTAGTTAGATTATTATTCTGAAAAACAAAGGGGAAAATATTGAGCTACCAGAGGTCTAGGGTTTCTTTCAAATTTTGAGATTCTACATGATTGTATTGATGCACTAACACTAGAATTTAGTTTTCACATAAAAATAGCCAAAACTTTCCCAATTTTCCACCATCATAGAAAATAACACTTCATTCTCCATCACTTTTTACTCCCAGGGAAAATTATGGCATTGCAATGATTACAATAACAACTTCCTTCAGAATAAAAATGATGATAACTGGGACATTCTTGAAGAAATTATGCTTCTGAAGACTTCCTCATTCTTTAGGTTACAGATCTATATTCTAGTGAGATGCTTCTGAGATGGACTCAGAATACTCTAGGAGTTCCCTCATTTTAAAGTGGTTAGCAGAAACATAAGCTTAGACTGTGTAGATAGTCATTCCACAGACACCTGTGGCTTATCTTACTTACTGGTTCATAAAGTAGCCAAATTTTCTAAAAAATACTCATGTCCCTTTTGTGGCCAGTAAACAAAACACTACCATGCACTATGCGTATCTCATTGTTTGCCCTGCAAGAGCTGGGAATAGCCAGGCCATTGTCTAAGAGAATCCAAAACAGCACAAATGCACTGATGGTGCTGTTTGTGGTTGAAGTTTTAGTTCTTCAATATTGGATAAGGGAGGAGAAAGTTTCTAAGAGCCAAAGATCTAAGGGAAAATCCAGGTCCACTGTGCAACTTTGAATGTGTCTTCCATATTGTGAGGGTTTCAAATATTTCCTGCAAAAATACAGTCAATAGTTCTCAGCACTCACCGTGTAATAGACTCTCTCTAATTTTGGAAATACTGCGTCTTTCTTTAAGCATCAGATTAGCATTAAATCACATTATCAGGAAAAATATTATAAATATGTCTCTTTTTTATAAATATTGTTTTGGGTGTCACATTGGTAAGACAAAATTTGTGTCGTTGGTGAGTATAGAGAACCACCAGCAAATCTCTCCCTTGAAGATGAGGAATCCAAGAGTAGTGGATAACAGGTAGGAAGGAAAGGAGCAGCATGACTGGCAGATGGGTGAGACCCTGTTCTACACAAGCACAGTTGCTGAGGACAGAAATCATATAAGTGAAAGGAGCCTGTAACAGTGAAGAGTCCCAGAGTTGAGAACTGTGCCATGACTGAGATTAAAATTCACTTCTGCTGAGACTGAAATACTTACTGCAAGCAGATCATTTGCTCAAGTTTAATACATTGGTCTTAATGATAATTCTAAAAACTAACGATCCCATCCTTCATCAACTGATTATTAGCTCTCTACTGAAAGCTGTCCTTGCCTGACAACCAGAAAACAGGTTGTGTGCTTATCACAAGCTTTGTTAGTATTAAGACTGAAATAATGCTACAGATTAAGTGAAATCATGTATGTGACAACAGAACCATCAGAGCCTCCCTCATTCTTGAGCTGAGTATCGACAGGATAATAGGTTGACTTTAAGGGACAATGTTATAGTTCTCTCTCTAAATCTCTGCTACACAAAGGTAAGCAAGAGTGACAATGAGCAGACAGCACTGTCATTTTAGTCATCATATTAGGTTCAGAAGGTTGTTTCTCTGAGGCTGTAAGTTATTTTCATAATGGTGGAGTTGTAAAGACCAACATCAGTACTTTACTAGCTCTGATGTAACATTTAACCCATTAACATGGAAAAAATAGCAACTTTTTGTTATATACTATTTTAATATAAATTCATTTTACTATGACCATATGGCTCATAAATAATGTCAAGAAAGTATGTGGTATTAAAAATAAAAATTAATGGGCTGAGGATTTAGCTCAGTGGTTCTGGCACCTGTTTTGCAAGTGCAAGGACCCGGGTTTGATTCCCCGGTAACCATATACCATACTGGGTGTGGAGACTCATGCCCAGCAGCAACCAGTACCACATACCACAGTGCCAGGCGTGGTGGCTCACTCCTGTAATCCCAGCACTCCAGAGGCAGAGACAGGAGAATTGCTGTGATGTGAGTTTGAGGCTAAGCTCAGGGCCAGCCTGAACTACAAATCGAGACCCTGTCTCAAAAAAACAATAATAATAATAATAATAAAATAAATAAATACAAATTAGTTATAAGAATTGGGAGTTAGCTTAGTGGCCCAGCATCTGTCTGACAAGCACAAAGTCCTGAGTTTAATCCCTAGTACCAAAAAACTTTAAAAGATCTGCTAATCAGACTTTGGGTAAAAATCGGGTATTTCACTGAATTAAGATGTCTGACTTAGCTTGTAAATATACAAAGTATCTGTCTTCTACTTATCTATGGCTAGAGCTTCAGTGATATTAACACAATTAATTATTATGATTATAATGCAGTACTTAAGGGTGGCCCAGGACCTTCACTTTGAGCTATTTCTTTATCCCTTTTATATTTTATTCTGAGACAGAGTCATGCCGAGTCACTAAGTTGCCCAGTTGGGGCCCAAACTTGTGATCCTTATGCCTCAGCCTCCTAAAGTTTTCGAATTACAGTCATGTATAAGCATGCCTATCTAAATTAATTATTTCCTATTATACTTTGTGGACCATTTAACATGATTTTTTTAAGCATTCAATATAATGTCAATAAATACATTGAAGGCACTGCTGTAACTACCAAAGGCAACAAGCAGCATTCAGGTGTGCATATTCATACAGTTCCCTGGAACTACCAAAGTTCCAGGGAAAGCTAGATTCTCAGGCATATTTAAGTTTCTAGTATACCTCAACTCAGCAAAAAGGAAATTCATGCCATTGACCCACACTCTCTTGGACACTCATATATTTCCAGCGGGCTGTGAAATATAAATATCAATATTTCTGTATAAATCAGCAGCCTGGTTAAAATGAATATGCACACCTGAATGCTGGCATTGTTGGTTGGATTTTAACTGAACCTATTGTTTCTTCATCACTAGCTCATACTAGAGAGTAATATATATGTAGTAAATCTGCTGCTTGTTGCCAATGCATAGAAAGATGAGTTGACAGCACGGAGTTTTGTATCACACAAACCAACAGCACTAATTTACAAAATGTAATTTTAATGACTATGCTTTTTGATGGCACACAAATCATCCATTTACAGTTTGAAACTGGGGAGATGAAGAGAGAAAGGTCAAAGAAAGTGGGCAGCAAGCACTCACCATTAGCAATGTAAAGTTTGAAGGGTGTTTCTCTATGGAGTAGATGAAGCAAGGAGATAAAGGAATTGGTATGACAGGTGAGATTCTGAGTTATCTATGGAATTAGGAATTTGCCTACCTGGGCACCTGTACAAATACCACGACAGTTTTTTCATAGAGGTATGTGATAAGGTAATTTTCAGATTATTTATGAAAGAGAATAATTATTTCAAATAGAACCTATGCAAAACCATACATATAAATCCAGGAAAATAATACATCCTTAGTCTTTTTTTATAATTAAAATGACTGTTAATAATTTTAAGCAAATCATAAGTCAGTTGTTAGTGACTAGCAGTCTTGGTGCTGGTTTTTCAGTATGTTATGCTCTTAAATTTTTAAGTTTCTGGAAAGTTTAAGTTTGTGCATATTTCGGCTTTCTAACAGGCATCTGAAAAATGTGGAATAGGAATGAAGCATTTCAGCCTCTTAGGAAGCCCTGGAATATGGTTTTAACGTCAGCACTGCAGAGAAAAATTATGCTCTATATTCCATGGGAGAATAAACAGGAGCTCCAGCATTTAGCTTATTGCTTCCAATTTCCTTCAACTTCCTACTCCCAAGTTCAACTCCCAACACACAGACACTTGCATGTACACACACTCCCACGCACTTATGCGTACACACTGGTTATTCAAGTTTGAAAGCTCTAATTCTACTGATTAGCTATCCATAAACGAGAATTAAATTTAGAACATTTTGATTTGGGGTAAAAATGCATGGAGAGAAATCTTGTTTTCATTATCTAAGCTGAAATTGGTTCACTTAAGATTTTAATATAATGGTAAATCAATATTAATAATTTATTTTTTGTAGTTTTATGCCTCTTACCAATTTACAACTTCCAGCAATCTATTTACTTTCCAATGACTGTCTCAACATGTGATGCTGCATTTGTAGTGGAATCTGCTTCAATGCACTAAGCTCTAAAAAGAATGTAAGTATTTTGATGTAATGGTATGTCCTTTTTAAGTCTTAATATTAAATACTGGAAAAATATGTGCTGATGAACACATTGGTTCTTGAGGTACACTCTTCACATAGAGTGTAACTTGAGGTTCACATGATAACCTGAGGTTTCCATTGTTCTGCCCAGGCCTACCCTTCACTATTTTCTCTACATGTCGACCAGGAAAAGGAACAAAGATTTTGGATAAAAAGATAATTTTCTAGTGAACCAACGAGTGACCCATTTTATTCACAGATTAACTTTGAGAAAAAGATTATCTCTCTACTTTTACTCTTTATGTTAGTTTTCCATTAAATGATTTGATATTTTTAAAACAAATGTCTAGTTTCACCTCACTATATCCCTGAGAAGTAGGAATTATCGTTAGCATTTTGGCATCTGGGTGATTCAATCTTTAAGCTGTAATTGAGCGAAAAAACTCACTTTGTGTCTATATGCAGGGCTTCTTACACTGAACATAAATTGTCTCTAATGTGTACTATGTGCACATTGTAATTCTGGTCCACATTCTATGGGAAGAGGCCAAGAAGGTCCCTAAGGGTTTTAAAGAATCTTCTTGAAGGATCTCCTTTGTTTTCCTAAGGAATAATAGCTGGGAACATATGACTCATGCAGTTAATTTGCCTTTTCTTTCAAAGTAGTGGAAAAGTTCCCTGGCTCCTATTTCTGAACCTGGACAGCCCGTTCAGAGGAGAAATTATGATCATCCTGGAAATGAAAGAAAACAAAGGAGAGCTCGAGGCTGCTGGACAGTCCAGTGCTTCTCACTCCACTTCTCACATCAGCAGCATCAGCATCCGAAGCCTCCTTAGAAATGCCAAGTTCCGGGCCCACCCCAAGCCTGCTAAGGGCCCAGCAATCCCTGTATTAAAGCAAAGCTCATGACTGAAACAGGCACTGCTTGATAAGCACCATACTATCTCCTGAGGCCTCAGGAAGCATTACAAGTTTGCCGTTATTGCACAGAAAAGTATAGCAAGATGGAAATACTGAGAGACAGTGGAGCTAATTGGTTTGTCAAGATTCGTTGAATAGACAGCCTTTTTGTATTTGCTCTTTCAGAAGGAGCCCTTAGATCTCCATAAAAGCTTTGTTAAACTAGAGCTTTTCATTTTCAGAACAGTTTGGTCTGTGCTGAACTATGAGACCTCAAAAATGTTTTTTGCTCTTCCTTTCATGTTTAATTCCTTATATCTCTTGGCCATACGGAGAAAACCAAATTGTGGATAGAACTTTATAAAAGAAGTGCACTACATTAGAGCAATAGCAGGTCAGTTAAGATGAAATTGTTCTGGGCCTATCAGGTCAAAGTTAGATATTATCTGAAGCTGTAGAAAAGGTAGCTGGAAGGACTAGGATATTTCAAGTTATAATAGCACATTAGGTATTATCAATAGATATCTATTGAGTACATATCATATGCTATATACTAGCAGTTCAGTTTTATCAGTGGCAAAAAAGTGAAAAACTCCCTATTCTGCTTAAATTATATAATATTCAAGCAAAGAATTTATACAAAAAAGCTAAACACAAGTTAATAAAATATGTCAGAAATTGCTTGAGTTATTGAAAAAGTTTTAATATCATCCAGGTGTGCAGAAAATACCTGAGAACAGATACTGTATCGATAATATATTGAGTCATATGATATAGGAATTTCTTTCCCATAATGTATTTATTAATCAATTTTAAGTAATTAATGTATTTGTAGAGGGTATGTTAGCTCTGTTTATCATTATTCCCCATCCATGATGAATTCTTTATTTTATACTGCATATATTTTTCTTTATTTTTAAAATTGACTTTATTGGCACATTATACATATACATTATGAACAGGTTCAGCATTGAAAATTTGTAGCAGTACATGACACATCTCGAGTCTCATATTTTTGCCATTCCCTTGCCCTCTGTACTTTCCCCAACCCCCATATACATAAGCTTTGTTTCATTTTTTTTAATCATCAAATTTTTTATTTCCCTTATTTACTTATCCCAACTCCTTTTTCCTTTTGAACATTCTCTTTCTATTTTACAATATCTATCACACATTTTAGAACAATGAAATTTAATATTTGGAACATTATAAAAAGAAAATTCACTTGGACATATTCCCCTTGGGAACTGAGCTGATAACGAAAAAAGAAAATTTCAAAATAATTTGACCAATGAATAATGACAAAAAGACTACCTGAACAAAAGCCTAGGAAGTGATGTAATGTGAAGTCAGAATGAGATATAAATTCCCCAGTCAGGTTGAGCCATCCTCATCTAGGGCATTACAGCCTGCCACTGAGGATTTCGGCACCTACTTCAGAGGGGGCTGTCTTTCCTTGGGACCCTCCCTCAAACACATCCTCATAGATAAATGCATTCTGAGAAATAGTTTTCAGGAGATCTTTTCATGTTTTGTTTTCATCTTTCTCTGATCACATAATTATCCTCAGAACTGTGCCCATTGCACTCTCTGTCCTTCTGTGCAATCCATTCTTGCTTAGGATGTCGTAGACATCCTGTGTTCTCTTCCAGTGGGACTAAGTCAAGGGCTATGAGTCACCAAGGTGCCTTTTTAAAATAAATAATAAGCCATCAATTGTGATGATTATTATTTTGTGGAAGATGGTTTTGATGACACATTATGCAACTGTCCCAAGAAGTTGTGTGTGGATATCTTGGAGTAGTTTTTGTAACATCTTTATTGTGGTACATTGTACTTATCAGTGTTACTGTCCCCCAGAAAAGGTGTGTTGAAGGTGCAGCCTTTTGTGAGAGTGTGCCCTTCTTTAGCAATGGAACTGTTCAGATATAGTCAGCTGAGGTCATTCAGGAACATGGTTTTCCTTAGTTTAATGAGATTGGTTTCCTGATTTATTTCAATTGCATGACATTTAGGAGATTCATCCATGTTGTATCTTTACTTTGTAATGCAAAATTACCGTTCATTAAGATAGTCTACATATAACAACAAGCTTTTGAAACTTGTTTCTTTAAAAATTTTTTGCTGTTGTGTATATGTTAGAACACTTGTTAGTTATGATAGGACTTCAAATGCCATTGATAGGGGAACATAAATTATTCCAGGCCCATCTTAAGGTAGTGGTCCTCACATTTGCATGTGTTTGGATTCACCTGCAGATCTTATGAAATTAGATTATGTGATCCTCACTTGTAGGATTTCAGACTCAGCACACTGGACTGTAACATCAATCATTGCACTGAGTGTCCAAAGGATGCGGCTGGTCTGTGGAACATCCTGTGAAAGCATTTACTTTAATTCAAAACCAATTTAGTAGTATTGACACCTTCTTGTTGTCATTCACATCAATTCCTGTCTTCACAGTCTTATAATAAACAGAAGAGATTACCCTTTCTTAACCTAGAGTGGCCTCTAATCCAAGTTTACCTTTGAAGGCTGCATTTAATTTTGACAACTATTACATAGCCTTTAGTGGAATATTGTATCTACCAAGAGCTTTCAGTATTCAGGGTAAAATTTAACAATCAATCAGCTTAATGTCATCTTTGTGTTTCTTGCCTTCTTGAGCTGATAGTCCCTTGCCCTATTTGAAGGAAGTCAGAGATCCATAGAAAGGCTTAAAATTTCTAGGATTTTTTGTCACTTTTTCAAAATTATTATTAACCCAATAATAGAATTAATCCATTTCTTAAATGAACACAAGTTAGGTGAACTTGTGTTCACCCCACAAGTTAGGTGGGGTGTCGATTTAATCTGTACATATTTTTATATCATAGACTGCTATGTAAAATAGAAAATATCAGATTAAGAAAATATTTAGGATGAATAGAGAAATCAAAATAAAAGATAATGTGAAGGCAGAATTTTGTCATCGAGATACATTAAAGCTTGAAATTTTACCCAGTGGCCTCCACATTTTTAATATCACCATTACAAGTTTAGACCTTAGAAATGCATATAGTTTCATGTAGTTTCCATTGCTAAAGAAAAGAGAATTATGTAGTTATCATTGTACAGATTTTTTTTTCTTATGTCTGTTCCAAACAGGGAAGAACTTCTTTTGGGACTAAATTTCATTAAGGATAAAATTCTTCACTTAGAATTTTATACCCTGTATTCTGATTGGATATATTTTCTCCAAATAAATTTTAATAGTGCAATGAAGCACTTTTTTTGTTGTTACTACCCATGAAGTTACGGTACCAAGTGGTGTACGTCATGTTTTTATGTGCCATGATCTCCAGTTTAGTACTTTTCTCTCAGGACTCAAGTACCTGTTGGTCTTTGAGGATTCTACTCTACACCAATAGTAGGATTTATCAGGAGTAAAAGTTCTAGAGGGCTCCAGAAATATACCACGCTGAACCCAGTTACATGCATTCCAAGTCAAATCACTTTTGCTTATTTTCCACTAAAGCCCATGGACTCTCTAAGAACACGTGACCCAGAGGAAGCATGGCGTTTGGAAGGTTGGAATGATAAATAGAACACTTATCTAATTGTATCACTTTTGTGAATATTGTGCAAGCATGTGGCTGTGTACTATAATGCAGTAGCTCTTCCTAATTCTGTGGTCAAAGCCACAGAGTCAGAAGTGGAGTCAGAAGTCTGTGGAGTCAGAAGTTTAAGCACATTGACTTGAGGGGAAGTTTCTCTGAGTCTTTCCTATCAAAAAATACCTCTGGATATACTATAGAACAGGAAGGAGGAGAAAGAGAAGGCGAGGAAGAAAAGACTTCTCGGGTGGGAGAAAAACAAATATACGGGAACTATGAAAGAAGGATTAGATTTTATTTATGATGTCATCTTAACTGGACCTGTGATTACAGTCCATGATATATGACTTTCAGAGATTTGTTCTTTCCTCGTGTGGTTTTCAACTGGTGAGGCAAAGGAGAGACTTGATAAAGATGCTTACAGCCTATGGTTATGTTTCATGTGATTTTAAGAGGTGATTCAAGGTTGTTGGTGGCTTCTAAGAAGAAGCATGATTAAAATGGTGACTCTGAAAGATGATTTTCATCCTTCTTGCTAACAGTAAGAAGCCTCTCGCTATCCGATAGGTTGATTCCCTTCCTTGCTATTTTTCTATCCTCTAGAAACCATTAAAAAGCTTTACCCCAACATACACTTTTAAAAAAATGCCTGTTTTCTTAGGTTGTCAAATATTGTAGAAGATCAAAAAATAAAATTTACTTCACTTGTTTTTCATTTCTTTTATGTTGCCGTCAGTTCAGGGGGCTATAATAAAATACTATAGCCAGGGAGACTTTGTAACAGAAATTTTTTCTACCAGTACTGAGGGTGAGCATCTAACATCTAGGTGCTGGAAGATTCGCTGTCTGAGCAAAGCCCTTGGGGCTCCTGGGCTGTCTTCTTTCTTGCATTTGGCAGGGGAGTGAGAGCAGGCTTGGGGCTCCCAGACTGGACACTAATCACATGTATGAGGGCTCCATCCTTGTGACTGGCTCACCTCCTGGAGGCATGATCTTCACCTAATGCTACCACCCGGGATGTCAGCACAGGAACCTGTCAAGCATGCATTCAGGTCATCACAAATTACAGTGCAGCCTGTGGATTTTTATTAACTTTATAGCCCAACCTAAAGATTACATTATGCATGTAGCAGGAGTCACACTGTTGTCACTAGCTTTATTTTTTTCTTACAACCTTTTAGTTGCATAATAAGTATTTATTTAACATGTATTTTCTGCCAACTACTATGAACATGTGTGTGAGCAAAAGAGCCAAAAGTCTGAACTTTCTGGAATTTACACCATTGCATATTTTTTTCTTAAAAATGGTGTCTGTCAATCTGACCCGCAGTTATTGGAGTTGAACACTATTTTATCCTCCAAGTGAAATTTCTCATTTACAGTTAAACGTAAGTCATATTTTATCTCCTATTCATGGTCGAGTCAGAGGGGTTTTTAGTTACAAAAATAATCTGCATTTAAATGGAACTCATTCCAGCCAGAATCCATTGCATAGCATGAAAATATCATTTTTGGCCAATTGTATTGTTCTGAATATATAACTTCTTGTACAATTAAATATCAAAGCCTTTTAGATTTTCATATTGCTTAAAGGATCAAAACAATTTGTCATGTTACAAGTACTGAACATTCTGAATGAGAAAAAATGAGCAGTTTTAAGCCATTCTGATATATTTTTAAGTTTTAAATTCTAAAAGGATTTTTACAAGACACTGCAGGTCACAGGGTATGTGACCACAGTGACTGTCACATTGCATTTCGAAGCTCTGCTTCATTCCACTGTCAGTATCCCACATCTGTTGTTCACCAGGCAGAAAGAGGGATGTGGTTTCATGCTGAGAATAACTAAGTTTGCCTACTTACCTTTTTCTGCTCATGTTGTTACCCTACTTTTCAACAAATGAGAACATTGGGTCGCAAAATCCAAACTCCTATAAAATTTGTCAGTGCCAAGGTCAAAATAGACTTATCATCACAAACAGTTTTCTTAACAGAATTAGTGTAATGGATAATTTTTAAAATTTCAGTTCTAAGGCATAAGAAAATAATAATATTA
>PVIR01001776.1:0-24805 GCA_004026965.1 Petromus typicus
TTTTTTTTTTTTTAGGTTTTTTTGAGACAGGGTCTCACTTTGTGGTTCAGGCTGGCCCTGAGCTCAGCCTCAAACTCACATCACAGCAATCCTCCTGCCTCTGCCTCCCGAATGCTGGGATTACAGGCGTGAGCCACCACGCCCGGCACTGTGGTATGTGGTACTGGTTGCTGCTGGGCGTGAGTCTCCACACCCAGTACTGTATGTGGATACCGGGGAATCGAACTCGGGCCCTTGCGCTTGCAAGACAGGCGCCGGAACTGCTGAGCTAACTCCCCAGCCCAGTAAGGTCTATTTTTAAATGAAATTAATTGTTAAAATTACAGATCAACTCTCTTATAAACGAAGATGAATAAAAATTTTTAACAAGTAGTTGAAGGACTAAGATCAGTGATATATAGAAAGGCTATTATAATATAAGTGAATTTTATTCTAAGTGTGGAATGTTGATTTCACATTAGAAAGACAGGCAGTTTAGTCTGCTATACATTAAAAGAAAAAAGAAGATCATTTCAATTGAATGAGACATCATTTGACATCATTTGATATCCATTCGTGATGAAATAATATAACTGTAGAAATAGAAAGTAACTCCCATAATGTAATGAAGAAGATGTACAGATGCTTACTCAATATATCTAATTCAATGGTAAAATACTAAAAACTTATTTCTGGGGATCAAAAACATATTTGATACAATTCTGTTTTATGAGACATAAAACGAGGCTAGTTAATGTATATATATGAGAATCTAGAATGATATGTGATTTCTGGATGAAGAAAACAGGAAAGCAGTTTCTAGAGTGCTGGAGATGTTCTAGCCCTTGATCTAGTGACTGATTCCATATTTATATTTACCTTTTGAACATTTATTATGCTATCCACTTACAGTACATGTAATTTTCTGTATGCATATAATATATCAATAATAAGTTAAATTCTGATGACAAAAAATTCAATTTCAAATAACTGACACTTTCTCATGAGATAATTAGCCACAAAATTGTTTTCTATCATATTGCGAATATTTTAAGAGAAGGAAAAGTGAAAAAGATCAAGATGTGTTATGTGTATGTTTCAATTTCCCATGATAAATATAGTTATTATTCACTGCAAACATATATAATTTTACAAGATAGGGGAATCTAAAAAAAGAAATGAGCTTAAATGATGGACATTTGGGGGTCTATTTAGAGAAGGAGTTTCCCAGACAATACTTAGATACCAGACGAATTTCCCCATACTAAATGAGTTTACCCAGCATCCTTTCCAAGCCTCAGACAGTGTAATCCTACTTCAAGAAACTTGAGCGACTCTCCAAGGAAAAGCCTGCTCAGCCATCATAGATCCTCTTCTAACTGTGCTGCCCTGGATGAGGAAAAGGCAGATAAGGCCAAGTCTCTCAGGGCTCAAACCATACTTTGGGTTGTGGTAGGAATGGAATAAACAATGGCCCACTGAGACCTTTGTGCAGTAATCACAGTTCTAGGACCCTTCACATTGACAGTTGTATGCCAAGGGTGATAACTTTTAAAGCTGTTTCCAAAAACTATTCTCCAAGGAAGTTGCACATCTGCTCTCTGCACCTAAACAAAAAAGTTCCTTTCTGAAATTCATTGTAGTTTAGCACATGTTCAGGAACCCCCATAGCTCTGCAAATGCCCAGTGAATCCAGGGTTGTGGCCACATCTTTGCGCTGTATGTTACTGGCTTCTTATTTCCTTGGGATGAAAATCCACTCAGTCTGGTTTAATAAAAGAAACTGCCTGGCTTTTCATCTCATTCTTCCAAGGAGTTCTCCTGGATTTAATGCCATTTAGAGTCTTCTCTTCCTTCTCAGCTTACAAGCTGGCTGCTTTTGCATACACACACACACACACACACACACACACACACACACACACACACAAATGTTCCATGCTAAGTGAGGATATACTGGCTCCAGGAGCCTCACTATGTAGTCAGTGACTGAGAGTGATCTTGGGAAATCTGGCTCCCTGTTGGAGCCAAGGTAACAGTCTTTAGGGGTATTGAAAGTTTGCCATGCAGGTGCACTTGAGAATGGTTCTCAGTGGTGAAACTTCAAGGCCTTCTGAAGAATCCTAGATATATGTTTAAACAAAAGGGATAAATGAATGGATGAATGAATCTATTAATTCCACAGGGGAGGCACTTGCATAGTTTAACTGGATAAATGTTTTTGTCAATTCTCATGAGTTGCAGGGCCGGCTCTTCCTGGACATCCCTTCAACAATAGGTCATACGTGAGTGCTGGTGTAGACCAGGGTCACTTCTGTGCTTGATACCCCACAAAAAAACCTTATTTAATCCATAAAGAAGCTATATTATTCTTGTTGTTGCTCCTTTCTCTAACCAGAAAATAACTAGAAATGTTTACAAATGCTAGATCTTCCCCCCCCCCCCAGTACTTAGCAGATTACTACATGCATTAGAGTTCTAAAGTAAAGATCTCAAACTCAAAAGTCTACAGGAGCCAGGCATGCTATAGAGACAAGTGATTCTGGCATGGTGGGGAGTGGTAAGAATGTTGAGGAGCTGGCCTGGACTTTTCCCATCTACATGCAGTGACTACTAAGCGGCTACAGCAGATTATTGCCAGGCAAGAATGCAGACTCTGTGCTACCAAGTCAAGTGATGCCAAAAATCTGGATTTTTACGTGAAATCTCCTGATTTTTAAGTGTTGGGAACTAATTAAATATTTTTTCAACACTCTGCAGGGCAACACTAGTAGGGCCAAACAAAACATGCCTGTAGGATGATTTGGCCACTAGTTCATAGTCTCCATTCTAACTAGTTGATGGACAACATCCTAGATCTTTAAAACTCAAAGCTGAGTTAAAAGTTTCATAGCAGTTATTCTTGGAAGTCTTCTCAGAACCGCTGATGACTGGCCATTTATGTCACTCCCTAGTATCCTGGATCCAGAGAGCATGGAAGACAGTCCACCATAAATGTCTGAGTCACATATCTCATGGGATTCGTGAGACAGAGGGGAAGTTCTCTATGAAACTCAAGGTGACAGATATCTTTTGCCATTGTGTAAGTGAGTCTGTCACCATGGACAAAGCTAAAGTTAGACAGGCAGATTCTCCTCCTTTCTCAGAGGGAGCATAAAGTGTCCTGCAATTGGGGGACGAAGTGAATTCCAAGGCAGAGATCATTCTCAGAGAGTGCTATGGTCTAGAGGTTGGAAAGCCCAGACTTGCTTGCTTGTTTTTGCCATAAGCCACATAATTTGACATCTCAAAAAGTAAAGGTGTGAACAAAGATAAAAAAGCTCTCTAGACATCCAAAATTATGGAGGGGGAGTAAAACTGTTAAGTTCCCTCAATAACAGTTTTATTCCTACCTAGATGGAGCATGCAGCCCAATACAACTATGATCCACCTTGAACATGGTGATGAAAACACTGATGTTTAAAGTCATGCTCATTTCTCAGTTTGAGATAGGAGTCACATCCTAATTCAGCCATCAGCTTTTAACAGCTCATTGATGCTCTGCATCCTCAGAAGCATGGTGAGTCACAATGCGCTGTAACAGATCCAAGTGGATCCAGGCATTTTCTGGGAACTGAAAATAGTGGAAATATCAATCCTTAGATTAATGTATTTATCAACAAAAATGTTGGACTGTTTCACCTATAGGCCCCAAAAGGCTCTTTAATTGTGCTACCACTTTAGAGCACATCCTTGAGCTAAATCCCTGGCCCCCCATTTAAAAAAAAATTTTTTGTGTGTGTGATACCAGGGATTGAACTTGGGCCCTTATGCTTGCAAGGTAGCTGTGGTATCACTTGAGCTAACTCCCCAGTTCCTATAGATTTTGTGATTCCAACCATTTGCCTCTGAACATGTCTGTTTCATCAACAGACCCTACAATCCTCCCACATTTAAAAATTTGCATTCTGATTTCCTACTTCTTAAGACATCCATCCAGTTTTAGCGGGGATAATCACACTTGTGAAACAATCATGCTTTGTGTTTCTCATGAATGTTTGGTTCAGTGTATTTTTACATTTTGTCAAACTGCAGGACAGCATCATCTTGTCTATCACAAGGACTCTGACAAGTTGGTTTCTCAGCCCTTCAGTGCCCAAAATATTTGATCCAAGGAGACAGCTTAGTAAATCTCATCAAGTTTCCCATCTTTTGGCACAAACATTCATGACATCTGCCCAAGCTGCTTTGACATCTTCCAAGTATCTTACTGGTGATGACGACTGTGGGGACCGACTTGAAGAGTAGTCACAATTGGAGTGACTTGCACATCCCATCACAAGAGGGACCTGCCCACATAGGTCACAGTGCCCACCCTTGCAGGATGAGGCAATGGCAGCCCACATGCCATCCTGTGCTACTTACTCACTGTCATAACCTGTCAGAGTGCCTCATCCCCTTTGAATGCAGGTGCCCAAGTGGCAAATGAAATCACCATTTCCGGGTTTAGACCAAACTTCTCCTATTCATTACTGACATGAGTTAGCATTTACTGGCTCATGGACGTCACATGCTTGTGTCAGAATTGATACCTCTGTCTTTGAAAAGCTTTTATAGCTCCCTATATTTGACACAGTCCAGAAGGCTGTCCTACAACCTACACTCCTAGACTCCTTTTTTTTTTTTTTTTTTTTTTGAGACAGGGTCTTGCTTTTTGTGGTTCAGGCTGGCCCTGAGCTCAGCCTCAAACTCACACCACAATCCTCCTGCCTCTGCCTCCCTAGTGCTGGGATTACAGGCGTGAGCCACCACACCCTGTGGTATGTGGTACTGGTTGCTGCTGGGTGTGGGTCCACACCCAGTATTGTTATGTGGTTACCGGGGAATCGAACCCGGGCCCTTGCACTTGCAAGACAGGCGCCGGAACCACTGAGCTAACTCCCCGGCCCACTCCTAGACTCCTTTTGTCCTTTCATTCATTTTGCAAATATTTAGTGAGAACATACTACACCCCAATGTCTAAATTTACCTTGTTCTTGAAGAGCCTTCAATTGTCAACTCCAATCTCCTTCCAGTAACAGCAAAAATAAGACAAAGAACTTTATTTTAATATGGCCTTGGCAGAAATCAACAGAGCAATTATCTTCCCAGAAGAATCCCTTGCTATGTCTTCAGTTTACTAACTTGAGTACACTGAAATGAGGGTTCTGCCAAGTGCAGCATTCTTTGGGGGGAAAAGTAAATCCTAGTTTGAAATCCTCTACATAGTCATATTCTGCCTCACTTGGAAAAATTCTTAAATCTGTACATTAAGACATCGATTGTTCTTTTTGAAGGTTTCAAACAGCAAATCTTGCATTTCCAAATGCTTCTTGAAATTACATTTACTCTAAAAATTATACCATAGATAGAGTTTTTAGAGTTCCATACCAACATGTTGTCTGGCTAGCCTGCATTTAGCTAACTGTGAACCACCTTTGAGTCGACATCTGCTTGCTGCAGCAGAGCTTGCCTTTGCTGTAACTTTGGGTTAAACATGACAAGCTGTTATTGCACTTGCTATTTGCTGCCATTTGCAATTGCCATCTTTTAAGACATGCTGTCTCCCTAGACCATTTCGAGCACTCGTATGACATGAAATGAAATGACTGCAAAATAGAAATTGCTTAAATGTTATCCCTGTTGTAGCTTTAAGTGAAACATCTGTGCTCATTCAAAGCACTGTTACTTTTGATGTGACTTTCTTTGCAATGACTAATGAAAGCAGGAGGTTTGGTCAGGTGGCATTTACCACAAGTTCTTGGGAAAAGAGGGAATTTTTCTTCAAGGACTGTATTTCTGTGTTCTCAAGGCTTTTAGGAAGATGTAACATTTCATGTATTGCCCACAACCTGTCCTAACCTACAGATAACTTTGAAAAGAAAAGCGCCTGCAGTTTCTGTTGATGGGGAATCCAGAAGAGGGCTATCTGGGGACTGAGGCAGAGAGAATGAAAGAGGGGAGCTTCAGGAGGTCTGGTCACCATCTTTGAAAATGCAAGGAGAACAGGTTTGCTCTGACTGATTTCAAGGTGTGGATGGTAAAAGCTTGTCACTTCAACAAAGGAGTGGCACATAATGTGGGTGTTGAACCAGATTTTACTTTCAGGGAGAAAATCTCTCTTCCCCCCAAAGTGAAGCAGATCCTCTTCCCTTGATGCTCTTAATCACATCATCTCACTGTTCCCTCCAGCGGTTATGACACTTCTTGCTTATTTATTTATTTTTTTATTGTTCTACCTATTAGAAAAGAAGCTCCCAGAAGATGAGGACCTGTTCATTTTATTCATCCACTCATCTCCAGAACAAGTCTAGCTACAGAGTAGCCTGAAAGGTCTAGTGCAAAGGGAAGAAGTGGGGGCCTTCTTGGAAATGAGGAGAAAACTGCTGCTCATGATGCTAATGTGTAATTTCCTCAATACTCTTTCTCTTCCAACTCTTGTGTTGTTTAATTTGTTGCTTCATGATATTCTATATTAAAATGTGATTTTAATTTATTGGTTATGATTATGAAGTGTACTGTTTGTCTTCGTATTATAAAAGGCCAGTTTTAAATGTAAATATAAGAACATTAACTGAGATGCATAATCCCAAATTACACAATTCGTATTTTGGAATTCATACATACATATGTATTTTACTCTTAGTAGAATGGTGGAAATTTGTCATGAGACTAATACAATTTTTTATTTGGCCTCTGTCTATATCTACCAACATTCTCTTCAGCTTATGAACAGTAGAGAGAGACTGAAAAGAAACTATGTGGTATCTACTATTCTCTTTCCTTTGTCATTTTTGGGGAGTTTAAGATGATTTGGAAATAGAAGGAAGTAACATGAATAAGAAAAGATGTGAAAGGTTCATTGGTTTTCTGACTTGTTTGAATAAAAACGAAGTATGGCCTCTCTGATGACAGCATCTTCCTCCTGCCCTCTGTCTCAGGAGGAGCCCCAATTTCATTGTCTTTTATTTTCTTTTAGTCTAGCCAACTGCCCACATGTTGTAGGTCCCCAAACTATGCTCATGGCTATCACTGTGAAAAAGAAAGCAAAATAACTGCGAATATCTTTTCTCCGCATTATGTATCTTTTGTCATCCTTTTGGACTTACTTACAAAACATGAGTTCAGTGAAATTGTCTGGAATCTTAGAATAATGACAGCAGTACATTAAGCCAAATGTGGGCCACTTGATTGTAAGCTTTATGCCCTTGAGTTCAATGATGTTCTATGGTCTGTTTTCATGGAGCAACAAGCACCATGCGCACCGAGGATGAGTACACATACCCCTATTGAATGGCTGAGTGGGTGCCAGTTCAGACTATGTGTGAATAAAGGAAGCTGTGGGAATAAGTTACATTCTGGTCCAGAAAAGAGATGTAGAAAGAAAGGCACCTTTCCTGATAGAATTCCTATTCCTGAGCCTTTTGAACTTTTTCCATGAAATATTCCCATCTCCTTATAATATATCTCCCTTGATTTGGTTGGTTCACAACATACCAGGTTTTGCGGATACCTGACAAGGAAATTCACTTTGTGCCCTGACCCATCATGATTTTTTCTCAATACTCACAGCTACACAGCCCTATAAACACACCATGATTCTTCTATACATGCCTTTGTCCATTGGAGCCATTCTTCTTAGAATGTCAGTGGTCTCTTTCCTATTGAGCCAACTCCTCCTTTCTTCTTCAAAGCTAGCACTCCTATGGCCTTCTCTAATTCACCATGAGGATAGCTACTCAAATGCTGTAATACTGAGAAAATTTGTTAACATTTCTGCCCCTGAAGCCTCCCAGAGGCAGAATGAAACCCTTTATTTTCTGTTTTTCTGTTGCATGGAACAGAATTACCTGTTCTCTTCTGTATTTTTGTTGCCTAGGGTGCCATATAGTTTCCTTGACTCTTAGATAATATCCCTGTCTGTTGCATAATAATTTGTGTTGACTTACTAAATTACCATATGTGGTTAGGCCCAGAGAATGTCAAGAAATTTTCAGAGTACCTCAGCTACAACTCAGTCACTACAAGCCAGCTCTTATCATTCTTGTTCAAAGGTGGTTCTTCATTGAAAACTCTTTCTTACTACGGGAATAGTAATAAGAAGGAAAATAGACAATATGAAGAAGCACATTGAAATGAGCTTGGAATTAAGGCATGCAAGGGATTATCTTGGCTCAGCTGTGCCCAGAGTGCTTCTGGAACAAGCTATTTATAAAGTTATAAATGACAGATTAACAGTCTTGACACCTACATTCATTCTTGAAAAAATATGACTCAGTTCTAAGACCTGCACACATGTAAGATGGAATCTGATGGGGAAGAAGTATCTGTCTATTAGATCCTGTTCACAAAGTCCTCAGACAGTCTCCTAAGCCATCTGCTTTTGTCTGCTTCGCATCCTACCAGGAAATTATCCAAGGTGTTTAATATTCTCTTTTTTGGTCTCCCTCCCTTAGCATGGTGTTTTGAGGAGGCTCTTTCAGTGGGCCCTGGCTAAGCACTTATTTCTCTTTTGAAGCAGAAGTTACTGTAGAAATGAATCCCACTTTCATGTGGGACACAGATTTACTAGAAAGCATCTGAAGTATAGCAGATATTGTTATGATTTTGGAAGAAAACAAAGACAAAAATGCCGTATCCTTACAAGATGGGAATGCTTACTTAAGTGATCACAATTTTTATTGGGAATTCTTTTCTTATTTTTCCCAGGATAGGATCTTAGATCATGTGAGAGTAATGAAAAGGCAAAAGAGGAAAACTCTACAGGAGACAAAGTAAGCCTAGGAATTTCTTTCTTCCTCCTCCTCCTCCTCCTCCTCTTCTTCCTCTTCTTCTTCCTCTTCTTCTTCTTCTTCTTCTTCTTCTTCTTCTTCCCCTTCTTCTTTCTCTTCTTAGCTTTCAACAAAGTTCAAGCTGGCCTTGAACTTGTGATCATCCTGCCTCAGCCTCCTGAGTACTGAGATTACAGTTGTGCACCACCACATACAACATGAAATTTCTAGTTCTTTGTTTCCTAATCTAACACACAAAGTGATGTCATACTAAATGACAAGACAGACAGGTAAGGCTTGCTTTCATTCTAACGATGAGTGGAAGTACCTGTGCTGCATTTGAAGACTTAAAAGTAATAAAGTTCCATTGAAGAATAGAGAAGAAGGATCATGTATTTGCCTCGTCTTATATAGGAAAAGTGGAAGAATAGTTGCATGCTCTGTGTTCCGATATGAGTACAAAAATTATTATAAAGATCATGAGGCTGTCTCACCCCTGGATCATTTTCATTAGTGCTGGGCATGTCGCTCCCCATCAGACTGCTCTGTCTCCAACTGGACGAGTGCATGTCAAATAATGTCTAAACCTTCCACTGTTCCCCAGGAGTCTGAACACCAGCTGGATGTAGATGTGTGCCAACACTAGCAGCCACAGTCATGTGAAACCCACCAATCGGGCACACGACCTGTCTATGTCAAAAGGGTGGTCATGCTCACAATGCCTCCAGAAGACGCAATAACTTTATTACTTTTTTAATGTATGAAAAAAGAAAAGAAAATATTTGGCTGAAGGCAAGAGTGCTTTTCAGAAGGGAACTCTTTTTCCCGTGGTGGACTGTGCAGACAAAACTTATTGCGTCCCTTCTGAAAATGTGTCTGGGGTAGTCTTCCAAGATGATTAATGGAGCAAGTATTTCTCACAGGGGTCTGACCTTTGAGAGCACAAGCAGGAAAAAAAGCCTCTAACAGTTGGAGATGAATGTAGGACACAGGACCACAGGACACTCTAATCTCTGGGCTGACTTCTCAATAGGACACCTGGCAGACAGCACCACACCTGTGAGGAAGCCCCCAAGGACCACAATACCTTTGAAAATCTTTTTGTGTCATCATGAAGCCCTTGACCTGGGGAAGATTTTCTTTCAAGTGATGAAAGTACTGGTCTGTGTGTTGCAAATGCAGACACAGAAAGATAAAAAAACAAAATGAATGAGAAGATTCCTGCACTGAGGATTCAGCTCAGAGCTGTGGGCTAACAAGTACAGAAACAAATTCCTAAGTGCAGTGTTCATATTTCATTTGAGAGAGGAGGAGAGGAAAGTAAACAGTTTAGGGAAAGAAAGCCAGTGGTTTTAAAGATTTGTTTTTAAGTTTTATAACAACTCTATCAAGCAACATTTATATTCCCATTTTACAGACAGGCCAAGTAAAACTTCAAGATGTTAAGAGATTATATATATCAAAGTGGTCGCTATATGAGAATGTATGCAATGGTGGTTACAATTTTAAATTAATTCTTTTTCCATTATCCCAAGCCATCCAAAGTTGGAGGAGAAAGCCTGAATAGATACTTCATAGTAGAAATTTACTTATTTAAAAAGAAAGCACACCCAGGCCCATAATCCCAAGGTTCTGAGAGGCTGAGACAGGAGAACTGGAAATTGTAGCTCAGCCTGGGCAACCTAGTTATTTAGCAAGATTCTGTCTTAAATTTAAAAAACAAAGTACTAAGAAGATAGCTCAGTACAAATATTCTGGATTCAATACCCGGTACTGAAAAAAAAAAAAAGCATATTATTTCTGGGCTTATCCACCTCTGCTGAGTTGATTAGTGTAAATGATGATGAATTCTGTTTTGCCAACTGAGGAAAGCTTGTCTAAGTCCTGCTTCTTCCACTCTTACTCCTTGTTTTCACATTTCTTTCTTATGTGAAGTTCATTTATATTTGACTTAAAATTATTGAATAACCACTCTGTCCCACATAGTGTATTGGACAATTAGGGTGCAGTAGTTGTCTTAGACTAGGTCTCCCCTAAGATGAAGCCTGAGCCTAAGGTTTGCCTGTGGATAATTTATTTGAGAAATGATATTAGAGAGAAGACATGAAGAATCAGAGAGGAGGGAACAGGCACAAAGAAAAGCCAAGACAACATACATTATAGACCACTAGTATTCATGGCTGGGGCTCAGTCCAAGTGGCATCCTGTAAGGGGTTTAGAAGAGGGATCAGAGGAGAAATATTTCTCCATTGAAGCGCGGTCTGCTTTAATTGGGAGCTTCTGCACAAAGCATAACACTTGCTCACTTCTGGGCTGTACATGCATGGTTAGCAAGTAGGCTGAAGCAGACATCTCAGCTAGGAGAATCAAAGATGCTGGTGGACAGGAAGTAACTGGTAGTGACGCAAACCTGAGGCATTCAGTGTGGGTGGGGAACAGTCTGAAGCCTTGTGCAGCTCTCTCAGAGCCTGAGTTCAGTGAGGTGGGGGGCAAGATATCTGCATTGTAAGCCAAGTGGCTGCAGTCCCGAGGCTCGAGGAACAGCCTATAGTTTAGTTAGAGTGATGCTTGGTAAGCAAATGAATGAACTGTATAAGCATACATTTTTATTAGCACCATGAAGAGAAAAGTCGGGTGTCAGAAGAGAAACTGACAAGTAAACCTACCATATATTGGAATGGAGAGGGAGGCTTCTGGGGTGAAAGCTATGACATTTAGACAGGCTTGCAAAGTTAGCAAGGGATGGCAAGGTGAGAGAGCTGGGAAAGGGCTTATAAAGAGGATAGCCTGTGCAAAACACTGGAGCAAAGGGAGGAACAGATGTGGGAAGAAGCCCATTGTGAACCAGCAGGGAGGACACTGGTCAGAGGTGTGAGATACGCTGGAGAGGCAGGCAGCTGGGCCCTGGATTTCACTCTGCAGTGGGGTGACAAGCCAGCAGAAGTGTTATGATCCTTTTGAAAATTCCCTCTGGTTTTTGAAAATACAGTCATTTGTGCTGCACAATAAGAGCAGGGAAGCTTTTCTGAGGTAGTTGCTGTCATCTGAGGAAGACATAGATGAGGCAGAGCTGCAGATGGTGCCTAGTACGAGAGTGGAAGAGTGATCTGGGGGAAAAAAAATGTTTCCCTCCAGAGAATGTGGTGGCAGATTGAACACCAGGATGAAGAAGAAGGAGAAGTTAAGGACAACTTCTTGATTTAAAACTTGAGTATGTGTTCAGCCAGTCAATGGATATGGACTGAACATTTACTAATGGAAAGCAGTCTGCTAGACATAGGAACTCACATGTTGCTAAGACTTTACCTCTGGAGTGACTTAGTCCAGTAAAGAAGACCGAGATGTGGATTCTGGTGTGGAATGGAACATGCTGTTCTAACTGCACATTCTGGATCACTACAGACACTGATACAATCAAGGCTACTTCTCTCCACTCAGCCTGGTGACCTGGTGTGTATACTATGGGAAGACTACTTACCAGTAGTCTACAACTTCAGGAAGTTAATTCTTAGAAAATCAGTTGCTCATATGTTAATATTTAGTCTCTCAGCTATCAAGACACATGGAGTTTAGTCCTGAGCATTTGCTGTTGGATCAGAAGTGTTAATGGATCAGAACTGTAGTATGAGAGTTAATACTGCAGAGCCAGACCTTGAGAGGAACTGCTCTGGACATGAAAGCTTCGTAATCCCTCCTCTGAATTTTACAAAGTCCCTTAAACTATGACATCCTACCTATATAACTTTTTCAGCCTACACTGTGAAGAGGACCAACATAAAGCCGAAAGACATTGCCCTAGTATGCTGAGTGTGACTCTATATGTCCATGACCATTTCCCTGAAGGTAATTTAATCTGCTAAAGAATTTAGATTTTAATTTGTCATAAAAATATCATCAAGCAGTTCCCAAACCACACATTATGTGCTAAAATGTAGAAATAACTCCTCTCTAGAAAAGTTAAAAAAGGATTGCTTAGAACCAGTTAGGCTGAAGATTGTATAGGGCTGACTTTCTAAAGTTCAGAGCCTAAGATTATACAGTCTTATGCTGGCTTCAAAGCCAAGGGAAACTGTATTGCTTTCTCTTTCTGAGAAGAATAGCATTACAGTGAGCCAGGGATAACGAATGAAGTGTATATGTAATTGTGGGTTTTAATTTTTCTCATGGATATTGTACCCCAACACCTTTAATTCAAAATTCTAAAAATTAGTGATATTTACTGACTATCAACCAGATGGACTAAAAATTTTAATGACTGTCTGAAGTCATCTCATCTTGAAATTAATTTATTTTCTGCATCCCAAGACAGTTTTGCTAATCTTAAATTAAGTGTCACCAATGTACTTCGTATATTAATCTAAAGATAACCTATGAGAAACAAGACTTGAATTATTGCTTTACTGCTGCTTTTAAAGTCAAATTCAAGAAGGAAAGAAAAGCATCAGAGAAAGTACACAGGCTTTCTCCAAGCATCCCTGCCAGGGCTTTTTCCTGTGGAAGTGACCCCTGTAGATAACCCTATTGTAGACTAGACTTCGCAATTCACAGCACTTTTTCTCTGGCAGCCAGTTGGATTCAGAGAACGAGTGACCCCTGTAAAGTCCACCGGAAACTTCTACAGGGCTTGCTAGGACCATTAGGAAAGGTTCTTTGTCTTTGATCTCATTCAGTGAGTCGGTGTAGGCTTTGAGACCTGAGTGATCTCTTGCTTCATGTAGTTAGTAGAGAAGGGAGGAGAAGAGGGGAAGAGAAGGGAGGAGCCTGAGCTTTCAAGGCAACAGCTGTAACCTGGAGGAAGGTTGCATAAAGGCAGACTTAGGTGTGAGAACAGTGAGCCTGTACTTATTTATTTGTGTTTATATCTCTTAGAACTGAGTACTCCCAACAACTACGGTATGTTCCTTGGCCCCAAGATTTTAGCAAGAATGTAGGTTACCTGGATACTCTGGGAGAGTTGCAGTGTTATAAAAACTTTGCAGCCATAAAAAACAAATCAGGGTTTTTGTGCATGTTTAATGACATGAGAAAATGTATGTGGATGAAAAATCAAGTAAAAAATTAATCTTATACATCCCAGGATCAGTTTATTTTGTGCATGTATGTGAAATGTACATTTATATAATTGTACAAAGATTATACTGGAAATAAATATACTTGAGTTTCATAAATGGATATCTGCATAAGCAAAATTTAAAATATTTTAAATTAAAAATTTTTATACTTTTTATCTTTTGTATTTTCTTTTTTGAGTTTATTGGTATTTTTACAGATACATTTTGTGAGGCACACATGAACTTCTCACACAATCTGAAATAAATATGATATTGATTAAAGTCTAAAAACTCATACTTAGGGTTAATTCAAGATGGCTTTATGGAGCTCATGCATTCTGGATTTTATCAATGGTTATGTTCAAAATACTGGGAAGATTGAGTATTTGACTTCAAAATGCATTTCTGTAAGTGCTTATGTATCTGAATTTAGTAGATCTGTACCTCTTGACCAAGTGGAGCTAGTTTCGTTGCACTTTTAGTTCAAAGTGAACTTTCCACATGGATCAAGGGGCCCAGCTATTACTATAGATATATGATAAGGAGGAGTTGGTGACACTCTACTGGTAAACAGTTGTATCATCTGGAAGATGTGGCCCCTCAGTTTCATCTGACAAAAAGACTGGATGTCAGATTCTTAAGTAAACAATACCGAGTTCCTACAGGGGAAGAGCAAACCAAATAGGAGATACTTGTTCTTGGCAGAGAAGTGTACACTTAGGAATCAGCTTATCATGTTTCATAGTTCACAGTAAAGTACAAGGCGTTGGGAGAAAAGGATCAAAGACTGCTCTAATTACTCTCATTTGAACAAGCAGAGTGAAATGAGGTTTCCTGGGGGTAATTCATCCAGTCATGATGAAAAGTGAGTACATGATGGACACTTTTTGGTCAGGGAGTTGGTGGAAATTGCCTCTGCCTAATGAAGGGGACTGTCATTGCTCTGGCAGAGGGTTCTCACTTAGGAAAGAATGTAAAGTAATGCAATGCCCAGCATTCAAAATAAAGCCTTAAGGAAAACAGCAGCAACGATCTGGCATTGCTCTTGCTCAGTCTTGGCTTCAACTCTTGCTGGTAACAGGAGGCTTGCAAGTTTCTCCGGTGTGTTGGGTGGAAACGGTCTATGCCTGGTGATTTTCACAAACAAATGAATATACTCCTATTTCCAAGCATGCAATTCAGCCACTTGGACTCCAGCAATAGCTGCCATCAGTTTCAAAGGAACTGGTGTAATGCAGTCCTTATATCTGAGCTCAGATCTATTATGAAAATCAAGCTGCATGTTTTTCCAGGTGCTACCATCTTGGAAACAAGGCACAAGGGGACCAAAAAATGTGTTTTAGAACCTAATGTGAAAGCCTCCAATTAGGCTTTTTTAAAAATCAACTTATTGCATGCTGTTTTGGCTAAAATCTGGATGTACTTAAATATCTTCCAACCCTTTATATTTGCTTTTCTTACTAGTGATGTGCTATTTCCAAAGTATTCAAAAATGCCATCATATTAAATATATCTTTGACATTGTAGTCTGTTTTGGTCTTTTAAAAAATTCATTTCACTGTGAAATTAGGCAATGCATGTTGGTTGTCAGTAAAGTGAGTACAGTAGAATGACTAAATAGCAAACAGTCCAACTGTCAGAGGATTTCTGAAACCAGCCCAGGAAAAACAGCAACACGGAATTAAATGCCATTCAGGGACTTTGAATCTCTGTCTATCTGTCTTGATGGGGTTCCATATTCCAGGCCAATCCTATCCCACCCACTGCTTACCCCCCACCCCAGCTGCCTGAAAAGCTAGGAGCAACTCTCCTGCTGAACACTGTTATTCTGAATTATATTTTTCAAGCTTTTTGCCCAGTTAGTCATACGTCTAAAAATGCATAGAGTATGTGCTTAAGCAAGAGTGTGACTCAAAGTTTCACTAAATACTTGAAAAAGAACTTTGGCCTGCCCCATCTCTGAGGAGGCTGGGGGGTTGAGCCTAGACTGAACTGTGGTGGAGAGCCTCCACGAACACTGAGGTCCGACCTGAGATCCTGGCAGGAAGACTCTGGGGGTGGGGCAACCCACTGGACCCTGAGAAAAGTGGGAGGGGCTGTCATGTGGGAAAATCAGACCCTGAAGAGGAGTCAACTCATGGTTGCTGCTGCCAAGATTCTCCTCCTCTTCTATGGTAAAGTTGGAAGCTGTGCTTATCTCTTTTTCACCCTGGTCCTCAGTGGAGTCTGTATTTGCTCTCTGTATCCAACCATATTTCATTCCATCTCCCAGACTTTAAGTCACTGTCTTGATCATAAATCTGGCCCCTTCTATTACATTAGAAACCTTCCAGTTTCTACAGTTCTTTTATAATCATAAAATGAAACTCAACTTAAGGCTTGGTCTTGTTTTCAAACCTAGATAGTTTGCCTTTACAATCACATTACTCATCAAAATTGTCAGTCCTTAATAATGGGTCATCTGCAGATTTGCTGTGAAATAGTGAGTCCAATCTTTTAAAAAGTGTTTTAAAAATTACTATATGATGTAAAAGCCCTTGAATTAATGACACTGAAATCAAGAACCATTATGATAGGACTCTCTATGTAAGGACTGAAAGTAAACTAACTGGGCTTGGAATTTAGCTCAGTGGTTCTGGCACCTGCCTTGGAAGTACAAGGGCCCGATTTGATCCTTGGTAACCAATACAACAATGCTGGGCATGGAGATTCATGCTCACCAGCAATCAGAACCACACACCACAGTGCCAGACATGGTGGTTAATGCCTGTAATCTCAGCACTTGGGAGGCAGCAGCAGAAAGATTGCTGTGAGTTCAAGGCTGAGCTCAGAGCTAGCCTGAACTACAAAAGTGAGACTGTCTCAAAAAAATGAAAAAGAAAGAAAGAAACTAACTTAGACCTCTGAGTAGCTGCTCTTTCTTCTAAAAGTTATCTTTTATAAATTAGTTCTACTCTTTGGTGGTTCACATAAAATAAATGGTCATTGTAGAAAAATTAGACTATAAGGGTAAGATAAAAAGAAGAAACAAATTATTCATAACCCATGAATGCACCATTGATATTCTGAGTGTACATCATTTAGGACTTACTAGTAGCACAGCATTTAATATACTTATATATGTATGTATTTAATACAGTTATGTATACAAACGCATATGACAGACTACCTGAATAAACCAGAGCTAAAATTCAGATGGGTCTGGCATATGTTAATCGGAACCACTGTTACTTGTCCCCAAATATCCAATTGCCTATATATGATTCATATTAATTTACATATGACAATGTGCTGATTAATGAGTATTTTAAGAAAGGAGTAAAATATGTCCCAAATCAGGATTCATATACATAATTATGTCTAATAAATTTTGTGTAATGTCCCTCCCCATAAAAGCCAATATCAGAGACCTTCTGTGGAGGCCCTGAGAAAGAATTGATGCCAGGTCAAGTTCATTACTTCAAACTTAGAAACTGTAATGGAAGGAAAAATGTGTGCTTCTGGAGTTGGGGTGTAGATATAATTTCCATCACCATTCAATCCGTTCTGGCAAAGGACACATAGAATAAGCAGAAATTAGAGTCAAAATCTAGGATTCCAAATAACATGGTAGCTGTTGGCTCACTCACTCCTAAATTCTCATCACCTCTTAATAATGTCCTCAGATTACGAATTCACCAGTAGGATAATCTATAGTTCTAGTCCCTTTCCAAAATCCCCCCCCACTTTTTTTTTTTTTTTTTGAGACAGGGTCTCACTTTGTAATTCAGGCTGGCCCTGAGCTCAGCCTCAAACTCACATCATAGCAATCCTCCTGCCTCTGCCTCCCAAGTGCTGGGATTACAGGCGTGAGCCACCACACCCGGCACTGTGGTATGTGGTACTGGTTGCTGCTGGGGTGAGTCTCCATGCCCAGTGTTGTTATGTGGTTACCGGGGATCGAACCCGGGCTCTTGCGCTTGCAAGACAGGCGCCGGAAACACTGAGCTATATCCCCCGCCCAAAATCCCCATTTCTTAAACTTATTACATTGGGAAATAAACCACTTGAGGGAGAATGACCTTGAGGACTTTAGCTTGTCTCTGGCCCCTTCCTCTTGATCTTTGCTGATGTCTCTCTCTGCCTCTCTGTCTCTCTGTCTCTCGTGTGTGTGTGTGTGTGTGTGTGTGTGTGTGTGTGTGTGTGTGTGCGCACTCACGCTGTCTCTGTCTCTCATCCGTGTGCGTGTGTGTGTGCGCGCTGTCTCTCATCTGTGTGTGTGTGCACACGTGTGCGCATGCCCATGAGCACTTTCTGACTGCCATGACATGAGTAGCTTTCCTCCTGTCATGATGTTTCTGCTTAATCACATGCCTACAGGCAGTGGACCAAGCTGACTGTGTGCTAAAACAGCTGAAACTGTGAGCCAGGATAACTCTTTTTTCCTTTAAGTTCTTATTCTTAGAGAGAACTACCATAAATCGGCTTCTTAAAACCTAACTCATTATAGTCAACTGTTAGTATCCATAAACTATCATTTCTATACAATACAGGTGGTAGCCATAAAATGGACAATCTATAATGTGATAAAATGGCTTCCATGTATGAATTTCACAGTTTATTTATAAACAGTGATTGAGTGAACAATTTGCAAACTTTTTTGAATATTCTGAATTATCTTATTAGGATGAGTCTGTAGAAATGAGGTTGAGGACCACATGGTATGTATATCAAGGCCCAAGACGTGTACCATATATGTAGGGGGAATGTGTACTGTAGAGAGACTGAATCAACTTACTTTACCAGCCCTTAGTGAAAGTGACATAAAATGTTATTTGAAAAATCCCTTTACTCTCTCCATTACATCCTGGGTGGAGCATCCACTTTCTCTTTAAAACCACCACCCACTGCTGTAGATAACATGAAGATATTAAACCAAATGCAACCATCTAAGCTTGGCGCCCTTTTCCCATCCTAGCCAATATGGTAAACCCTGCTCTATGCATAAATCATTAATCTTGGCTGATCTTGTTCCTCTTCTCTCAGCAAGCCGATATCTAACTTGGCTACTCTCTAGTACATATACTTTTTTTAAGGACTGCATTTTCCTCCTACTTAGTATAATTATCTTTTTGAAGATATTTTTATTTGGTACATGTTTCCAACCTTTCTGAGCATGCCTATTTATAGTGTAAATTTATTCATATCTGAAATATTTTAAACTAATATGCTAAACAAAAGCTTGAAAAGGAAGACCATTATAACCAAGGCCCCCAAATACTGCATTTATTCCTTTTTGTTCTCTGAGTTTCTTTATAGTTTGTCTTTTCAAGTTTCATCATTATTCTCTATTTTTGTTATGCCTGTTCATTCAATTTTAGAACTTTAAAGAACTATATCTTTAAGAACACGCTATGATTATTTAAAAAGCTGCTAAATAAACAAACAAAATAGGCTGAAGAATGCACTGTGATTGCAAATATTTTCTTCTATCACCCAGCAAAGATTGTAACAAACAACAAAGTTTACATAGAAATAAATAATAGCACTCATGGATTATGGGTAGAATTTGATATAATACGTATATATCCTTTAGAAGCATTTTACATGTACAATTCTATCTTTATGAATTTATCTGTAGAAAATGACTGATAATGCAAAGATTTATATGAAACTTTGCTATAGTATTATTTATAAGTAAAAATTAAAATGCAGACACCTTTCTATAACAGAAAATTGTTTAAATAAAATGGAGTTCTATGTACATATGGAAATATGTGCAGCAATTAAAAAGGATGGCTTGAAATTTTACATTCATGTTAGTGAAGGAACACTGATGTTATAATGTAAATAAAAAAGGCAGATTGTAGAGTCACTGGTGTAGAACAGTGATGGTGAGACTTTCAGAGCTTTCAGTGGTGAAAAGAGTCCATTGTAGCACATGTGCCACAGGTTCACCACCCCTGGTATAGAGTGGTTCCATTTAAGAATCAAGATATGTACATTTATGTGCCCAGAGTATAAAAACTGGGTCCCCTTTCTGCCGATACACATGCTTAGCATGGAGGTAAAGGACACCAGAGAGCAGTGTGAGGGAACCTGGTGCCCAGGGAAGGAAAACAAGAAAACACAAGGGCTCAGCCAGCCTCATTTATGGCTATGGAGATGAGGTGTTGTGTTCCATTCTATCCCAAAGCCATACAGGACTCTGAGTGTGTCTGGAGTGGAAGTGCTGAGTCCACACCTAAGTGGAACAGCCATAGAGAGCAAAGCCACACAGGGTGCTGAGCCCCAGAGCATGTTGGGAGTGAGGTGCTGAGTCCTCCTGGGAGGAGCTCACCAGGGAACAGCACTCCTGGCAGAGCAGTGTGGCCCTGAGGAGCCCTGGGTGCAGGAAGAAGAGATGCCCCTTACGAAGCTGCCATGAGGACATGTCTTTCTTTTGCTCTTGGCTCCAGCACATTGCGTGGCCACTGTAACAGTCAGGAAGAGGTAAAGCACACCCCTCTTCAGTGGCCATGGGGCCGGTAATGTCCAACGGCAAAGGACATGGATTCAGAAAAAGTTAAGGAACTGAAATTATTATTTCAATCTACAAAACCTACATTTTCTCACATTTTGGACAATAAACAGTAATACATTTGTATTTATGGCCAGAAAAAATGGTGTGGTAGATTGTGACACTAACAATCCCCCAAGGAACCATGTTTCCCAGGGCCTCTGCCTGGATTCATTTCCAGAGCTGTTGTACCAAATGAAGTACCACAGACTGGGTGACTTAAAGTAAAAATTTACAAAAATTATCCTCTTCACAGTCCTTATGACCAGAAGTCTGAATTCGAGCCCTGGCAGCGCAATGCTCCCTCTGGTCTCTAGGGAAGTCTCCTTCCCTCATTTCTTCCAGCCTCTGGTAAATGCAGGCAGCTCTTGGTTTGTAGTAGTAGACATTTGATCCCCCCCTTTTACATATGACTGTCTTTCTTCTCTGTCTGAGTCTTTCATTATATTGATATAAGGGTTTATGTGACTCCAGTACAATGTCATCTTAACTCAATCGTATCTACAAAAATCCTATACCCAAATAGTAAGGTTACATTCTGAGGTAATGGGAACAAGACTCAAAATTCTCCCTCTGATAGGACACATGTCAACTCATAGCAATGCCCTCTGCTGTTCTCTCTCTCACTGAGTCTAATCCATGAAACTTTCTTTGACCAAGAAGACAACAAAAGACTTATCACAGGAAGAGGTCATCCTGGCATTGGGCTTCCTGAGGTTTTGTCCCCACTAAGTAAGGAGGCCTGGTACGTTAGTTCAGCATTCCATCATGAGAACAAATCCCTGAGACACTCGATTTAGAATCAGCTCCAGCAAGGTTTGTTTTTGCTCACAGTTTGGAAGGTCCAGTCAGTGATCAATGACCTTGTTGCTGAGGGCCTCTGATTGGTGGAGCAAATCATTCACTTCTTGTCCAGTAAGTGAAAAAGAGAGGAAGAGATTGAGGTCCTAATGTTTCTTTCAAGTGCATGCCTTGAATAACCTAAAGTCTGCCCACTAGATCCTACATGTGAATGTTTACCCCATCTCCCAAAAATGCTAAGTGAGAGACTGAGCTTATACAGCACAAATTTTTGGAAGATACTTATGATCCAAAGTCTAGCTTTTTGAACATGGGAAAATCTCTAAATAAGTAAGGCCCCAGATGTGTGTCACAGATGACCCAGCTAAGCCCACTGTGCTACATTCACTCACATATGAAGTCATAGAGCTATCCAGGCAAGTCACAGAGCAGAGAGAAACCATTCCTTCTTGCTTTTTAGCAGTCGCTGAGCTTTGAATTTGCAGTAAGTGAAAACTGTTAAGGGTACGTGTTGATTTTCCAAAAGTCTAGACCATTGATAGTGAATGTTTCAGGCTTTCAATGATAACATCAGTCCACTTTTGCCCATGTGCACCATAGGTTCACCACCACCATTCTAGACCCAACTAGATTTGAGGTTCTCCACCTCACCAGTTCCAAATAATTGGTTTTATTGGAATTAAAAAGAATCTGGCAGATAATGTAATCTGACTTCATCATCTTGCAAATAAGAAAATTGGGATACAAGAGCTAAGACATGGTAGAAGCAGCATCATTCTGTGTGGACTGTTAGCTCTGTTTTCTTGATATTTCCACCAGGTCACCTGCTGTAATATAAAGCCACTGCTCGGAGGGCGAGCATGGTCATATAGCTATTAAGGTCAATATCAGGGATGTGAAGCAGATCTTCTATATCTTACCTAGCACTGTCTTTCTTTGAGGGTGGTGAGTAAACAGTGTGTGTCATTTACTCACACATTTAGCTGAGCTTTGTCCTATGAGGTGTCATCTTTGTCCCAAGTGGTGTTAAAAAGGAAAAAGATATCATTCCTTATCTTTCCTACCTCTGAAACTTCCCTCTTTCTTTTTTACTCTCCTTTCCTAAATCCCCCAGCCCTGGAAATATGAGTAAGAATCCCTCCCCATCAGCCACCACTTCATGCAGGATGGATTAATGAGGTTATGTCTCCAAAGAACTTTGAGTTCCTTGGAAGAAAGGCATCAACATGCAAAGTGGTGGTTGTTATTGCGATTACTTCACTGAGTAGGGTTTCACAGCTGTCCTGATGGAAAAGGGGCCAACAAAACAGAATGCCAGTTTCCCCCAGCAGAGGAGCAGCTGGAATGGATTATAAATGAGACCTGTGTGCCCAGCTCTCTTTTTCATCAAAGCCCATCAGCTTTTCTCAATGCCCAGCTCTGCTCCTGACAGCCCAGCAAGCTCCCTGAGCCAGACAGGTGTGGGCAAAGGCACCATCTAAACGCCACGTGCATAAGCCTGCTTGGCAAGGCCGGCAAAACCCTATATTCTGAACTGAGGCCAACCCATTACCAGTACTCAGTAATGCAGTGGATTTCTCCAGTGGTGATTTGGGGTAAGTAAAGCATTCTCATTGCTCAAACTTCCCTCCACTTTATAAGGCAGGAGGGATGATGGAGGGAGAGGGAAGAGAGCTGCAGACTCAGGAGCATGCCACATTGCCAACACCAGAGTGCCTCTTCCACCCTTCCTTTTTCCTTCCTCTTCCTCTCTCCTTTCCTGCCATCCTTCTTGTTTTCCTTTCCCTTTATCACATATTCATTGAAACCCTTGAATGTTATAACAGGAATCATGTTATGTTCTCAAGAAACAGCAAAAGCAAGATGCAGTCCTTGGCATTTTGAGAAATAGAGATGGTGAGTGGAGCAGAGACAGAGTAATGGACGAAACACAGATCGTAACATCATCCCCATTTCACATTGCCATGGCGACTCTATGAAGCCAGAGGGCCAGAGAAGAGCCACTCAGCTAGTGTGGAAGCGTCTTGGACGGCCCTTGAAGGACCAACTAGGGATTATCTGGCTGAGTATAGGGCAAATGGAGAGAATATTGAAATTTCAATATTTCAAGTAGCCACTGTTCCATTTGTTCTGCAATAATATAAAAATTATCAGTGTTTTGTGTGTATGTAAAACCGAAAAACAAGTTATCAGTACTGTGACACTATTGACTGTGTTCTGACCAGAGTACTATTTATTGAATGCTCTTTATATGCTAAGTCCCACTAAAATCTTTGAATATGTTTTCTTGTTTAATCTCCAGAACCATTCCATAAAGTAGGCTTCATTACTACCCTTATTTTACCAAAGGTGAAACTGAGGCCCAGAGTTTAAGCAGTTAATGATTTTGCCAAAGTCCTGCACCCCATTCCTAGAAGCAGAGCAGCAGTCCCTTCCTGTAGAGAATTGCCATCTCTCTACTTCAGTGAGCTCTGTCTTGATTGACATTAAGAAAATAGATCTATCACTGCAAAACACAGCACTCATAGTGAGTCTCAGTGAATACTTGCTGTCTAAAAGAAATACTTTCCCAAGTCTAGGAAATACAGATTTTCTAGTGCCTGGAGAAGAATATGTATGCTCAATGTTATTTCATTCTGATCTAATTATTTAGGCATGAAATGGTGGTTGTGTTTTCTATAGAATCAAATCTTCCTGTATCCACTATTCCAACTTTATTAAGATGTGAATGACAAGTAAAACTGAAGACTACATCATGATATAGATAATACAAAATTACTACATAGTCAAATAATTAGTATATTCATCACCTTACGTGTTTCTATTTGTGCCCATGCAATGTGAATGAAATAGCACTTTTAATCAAAAGAAAATTAGATGCACAAATATATTGGGAATGAAATTAAGAAGTAAGTTAAGAATAAAATTAAATACACACCTAGGAAAAAATTTGCCCTTCTCAGTTGCTATTTGCCTTTAAGATATCATTTTTTTTTGAAACAAGGTCTCACTTTCATAGTTCAGACTGGCCCTGAGCTCAGCCTTGAACTCACAGCAGTCGTCCTGCCCCTGCCTCTCAAGTGCTGGGATATAAGCATGAACCACCACACCTGGCACTGTGGTATGTGGTACTGATTGCTGGTGGGCATGAGTCTCCACACCTGGAATTGTTGTATGTGGTTACCGGGGATCAAACCCGGGCCCTTGCACTTGCAAGGCAGGTGCCAGAACCACTGAGCTAAATCCCCAGCCCTCAAATATTTTTTGCCCATTGTCTTTTCTCTAGCCAGACTGTAAGTTAATAGAGGCCAGGGACTTGCTTGTAGTCTTGTTCCATTTTTGATAGCATTCCATCCCATCCTGCCTTGTGTTCCAAAGATGATCTTGTTTCTTTATTAAGGATCAATTGCAGCATCCTTTTTGGTTGGTGTATTTGTGTGCAAATGTCATATGAATCCTTCAGGACACTTACAGGTCCCAATTAGGTTTACAGTAGATGCTGGTTTTAGAAAACAGAAGACACATTTTGAAACAGAGGACAATTGATCAATATCTCAGAGCTGGTTGATAAACCACATCAAGTCAACGGCTTCAGCCAGCTCCTGAGATCTATTCAGCACTCTCACGGCTCAGCACTCTTAGGCCTC